>JANRGW010001148.1:37037-57361 GCA_024733675.1 Psilopsiagon aymara | reverse complement strand
AAGGCTGCTATGAGGTCTCCATGCAGCCTTCTCTTCTCCAGGCTGAACAACCCCAACTTTCTCAGCCTATCTTCATATGGGAGGTGCTCCAGTCCCCTGCTCATCCTCATGGCCCTCCTTTGGGCTTGTTCCAACAGTTCCTTTTTATGTTGATAACACCAGAACTGCACACAATACTGTAAGTGAGGTCTTTGTAAGCCTTTGTCTGTCAAAGATTTGAGGGAAACTGCTGGGAGTGAATATCCTCTCCCCCACTGCACTGAACACCTACTAACCCCTGACCCTTCCCTGTCATAGCTATAGGGCTCTATCCCTAAGCAGGATTTCCATAGAACAGCAGGCAGTGTCCCATGCTTCCATCTTTTCAGAGCCAGTGTTTTAGAGATGTTGTGCCTTTACTTGTCTTCCTTCAGCTCATCTCTTTCCATTCATTCAAATTCCTCAACTTACAGAAGTCTTGTCCTACTACAAGTTACAGAGGTTTGTAGTAGGGAGGTCAATACTGAACAAGGACTGCATCACATCTTGCAATTAAAGGACTCTTCCTCATGCAGAAGGGGCCTTGATCAAGACAGTATAAGGAATTGTCATTAAAAGCCCAGGGGAAAATGACTTGGTAAATAAGCAAGGTTAATACTTTTCAGTAAGAGTAATTGTATAGAAACCAGCAATTTGGAACTCCTGTATTACCTGTGCTTGTACCATGAAACATACCTCTGTACAACTGATGTTTTGTGGGGATATTTTGCAGATTTAGTTGTTGCTACATGCATTGATATCCTGGCACAGCTCGTAAATAAAGTTACATGCACAGTATCCTGATTTTTAGGAACAAAAATAAGTGTCAATTCTGAACACCTACCCCTTTGTCATTGAAACTACTGTCAGAAACAGAGCTTCAGTTGATTCCCCTGTTTGGGGCACAGAAATTGCCTTTGTGCATGTGGTCTGGCCTGTTGAACTCTCAACAGTCTGCATTTCTGCCACTCTTGCATTTCAAATGGTAGAACAAAAACGGCAGCACTCACCAGAGCCACCTGTGGGTGAATGGGAACTCTCAATGTAGGAAAAGAAAGTTCTCTCGGGGGAGCTTTCCAGAGAAGTAAAGCTTACTACAGATAAACTGGGTTATTTGTGTTGGGTAAGACACCATACGAGTTGTTTAGACAGATCTGAGCACACAGGTCCCTTAATGTTGTGCAAATACCATACAAATAGATGGGCAACAGCAGTACTGGCTGTTACCAGTAACGCCAAACATTGTTGTATAATTCTTCCTTCATTTTCATTCTGATGATGATGGCAGAGTGCATGCTCGCACTTCTGAAGGTAGACCTGGTATCACAGCAGCTCTATTCCTGGAGTAGAGATGAGCTACTCAGTCTAGGGCAGGAGAGGAAGATGTGAGGAGGTTGTGGTGGTGGTTGTTAGAGCCAGGGCCCACAAGTCTGGATGTCTGGATTCCCACCACTGGCACGCAGTGATTGTACGCTTTGGGGTTAGGGCCTGGGAACCACACAAGCTCACGGGTACCTTGCTCCCTAAGGAGGCCTTTTCTCACGGAGATGAGAGGTATTGCAAGGAGTTGGGAGGGAGAGAGATCTAAAATAGAAGTTATCTTGGTCTGATAATATAGATGTAGCAACCTTGACACAGGTGCATCCTTTAATATCTCTCTGCTTCAGTTTAACAAATGCTAAAGAGAGTTTTCATTAGTGCAGGCCAAGGTTCTCCCGGCTTGGGGTCCATTGTCCCTGCTGAGCACATCTGCCCAGCTCCACCCCCAGCTGGGTATTTTGGAATGTTTACTATTACACTTGCTATGCAAGTGGCTGCTGCAACTGTGTAGCTGTAGAGACTGACACAATTGGCCCCAGAGCTGTCACAGGCATACTTATCACCTGTGTTGTAACCTGGTTAATCCGTGCTTGCCTAGTGCTTTAGATTCCTCCAGGGATACCGACTGGTTTTATTTATACATACAGACATATTGTGAGGTATTGTCTCTGTGCCTGGATGTATACAAACCAAATTTTTTTCTGTATTAGAGAGTCATAATACCATTAAGTATTCAGACTTTTGCCCTGCATACCTAAAGTTCTGGTGGGGGTGGACTGAGAGCTTTAAAACAGGACCCCAAATGAGTGATTCTAAGAGCACCAAAAGGCAAACTTCTTCCTCTTCCTCCTCTTGCCCCCCAAAAGCAATAGTGTAAATGACATAAAAAAAATAAAAAATAAAAGGTCATTCAATGCAATGCTGTGAGATAAAGATGACATGAATAAAGTTTGCAGAAAGCCAGTAGATTCTGAAAAAATAAAAAAATAAGGTATTGACTCTGAAAGAGTTATTAATAAAACTGGGGGGGGGGGTGTAACTCAGAATTGTTAAAAGAAGCTGCTAAGCTTGGGGAAATTGAAATCTAAAAGCAAGGTGGATTAAGCAAATCCTCTGTACAGAACCATGCTACAACTAGGAACCCTCTAACCATCACTTGGAAAAGCTTACGCTCTGGGACTTGATTTTCAGGTACATAATGTGAGCTTTAGTGATTGTGTCTGCACTGTACTCCCAATTAAAGGATGCTCTCTTGTGCTTAAGACCATTTCTGTTCAGGAAAGCATTTAAGCATTTCTTAAATAATATTCTTAAGTGCTTTCTCGAAGGGGAATGCTTTCCTCATATGGGGCATGTGTCTGCATTCATCACTCAGTTTGAATTTTCCCAGCCTGGTGCATGCAGGACCCATTGCAAAACTAGGAGAAAGATATGTTGGTGGCACATGACACTGCAGTTATTCTAAAGTCATGGACCAGCTTTGTAAGGATCCATCCCCCAGTGGGAGAGTGCTCCATCCCAGTTGCTTGGTTTCTTGAGGCAGCATTTTGAGACACATAGGGGAAAGGGCAAGCTTCAGAGCAACAGGAACTACCTGGATTGCAATGGTTAGATTTAGAGGACATTTTTGTAATGAAGTAATACATAATCTATAGGCTTAACGTGGCTCTCACAAATCCCAAGGGAGCATTAGCAGTTTTTAAAGGAGAGAAGAGTTGTAGAATATTTTTTAATTCCCTTTCAAGCGAAGTCTGCTGACAAAGACTTTTGTTCTCCATCACATCTAAGTGCTCTGCGGACAGAAATTTTTCTAGTACTGCTCTATTTCAGCTGCCCCAAGACTGTCTTCTCCTTGTGTATGTAGCAGAGAGGACTCGTTGGACATCGATTCCCTCACAAGGAAATAAGGATTTAAAATAAAATGTGGTGTTAACTTTGACTATCAAGGTACTGATTAACATCATTTGGGGGCATCAGTTAAAAGTAAGTATAAAAAAGCAAGGGAAATGTGAGTTAAGGTTTATGATCTCCTCTTGCTTTATTCCATCTTCCTAAGATAACACAGAGCACTTTCTGATCTAGCTGTTTAGGTAGTAGGGTTGTGCTTAAATAGTACAGTCTCTTTCTGCCACAGAGGGAAAAAGGTGATCTCTCTTCAGAGATCATCTATCAGACCTATTCACCATTGTGAAATGCTGCTTCTTCTGCATATTTCAAACTGTACTGTTAATGTCAGAACCTGCTAACTCAAGTTAGGCTGTTTGCTGAGAGAAAAAAGAAAATGCAACATAAAAAAACAAAACATGGAGACAGGGCTTCTTGAGCATAAAATCAGGTAATCTTTAACTTTATGTAGCCAGTGAAGGTCAAGCATTATTCCCCTAACTGGTGTTGACCCTCCCTAATGGGTGAGGGGGATTTTGGTCAAAACCGTCAGTGGCTCTGACTTAACCCAACTGGCTACCCAGATAAACAAGGACCTCTGTCTTCCCTCCATTAGGTCCAGCTGCAAAATGGCAACCTGAGGCTGTTGAAGCATTGTAAAATATACTTTTTCATCAGGGAAGATTTAACTTTGCCAGCAGATACTCTGGAGAGAAAATGTTAGCAGGAAAATCCCTTTCCTTTGCTGAAAGGTTTCCATGCTTCTCAGCAAAGTGAACACTTGTGTCCAGCTTGCTGGTTTGAATTTGGCCCAGGCACTAGAAACCAAAAAGAAGTCACCAGTGAATGGCTGGCAGGGTTCTGTGTGTCACCAGCCAGCTGTTTCAGGTTAGCATCGAGTTCACCTAATAATATCATCCTTTTATTTGGCTCTGAGTGACATCGCTTTGGAATACAAGAAAATCATCTGTGGTCTGCATTGGTGTAAACCATTCGCAGCTAGAAATTGTTCCCACTCACCTTCTGTAAGTATTTTCATGGTGCCAAATGGGGAATGTGAGGAAATCAATAGTAGCTCTATATCAATAGTAGCCCTAGTTGTATCAGAGGATTAAGAGACTTTAGTCTTCCCTGTTATGAACAACCTCATTCATGAGCCATATATGGGAACCAAAAAGGTAAGTATGAGGGTGGATATCATTAATTCTAAAAAACTGAGATGAGATAGAATAAAGTGATACTTTATGACAGAGCCCAGTCACAGGAATTTCATCTCTTTTTTTCCTCTGTCTCAAGTTGCCTGAATGATTTTAAGGTGCTATTGCTCACAAGATAACATCTTCCTGTTTGCCCAATCCTGCATATTCATTTATGCCAAGATGTAAATAAGCATCCCAAATATCCTAGGGCTTGGAAATGACACTGAAAAAAAATAAATGTTTCTGTTCCATTCAAGTGCAGCTCATCAGCAGACACAGCCTCATTGCTGATGTAAAGGGACAGTCCTAGTGGACCTAGTGCTCGCTCACACAAGCTATGAATCTGGCCAATAGTCTTTTACCGATGATAGAATAGACAAAATTAAGAACATCCCTCTGCTGAGAAATTTAATTTTTTAAAATTAAACATAGTTTAGTTACAAAAGACTGCAAAAATGTGCAAAATAATGAAACTTTAAGATTTTTGTGCTCCTTACCCTAAGAATAGCCACAAAGATTTAAAATGCATATGATTAAAAGGAAATTTATATATTGCACCTTGACTTCGGTTTCAGACCTGACTGGATTTTAACTGCCAAGAGACAAGCCCTTTAAAACAGGATTAACAATGGAAATTCTGGCTTTTTTAAGATACCGTGGTGCTATTATAACATCCAGCCTTCTCACAGTCCTTGGCTCACCATCAGGAACTCCCAGTGACAGACACCAAGACTAAAGCTAGGGCAGTGACCCAACTTATTTTGGAAGTTACAGCTCAACATACAAGATTTCATGCAGTAGCTCTGATGACGAAAAACAAATTTACCACATGGAATCTCACAACATATTGTGCGGTAACTCAGAAAATAACTTGGGCTACCATCGCAAATATATATATGTAATACGCATTAACAGCATTAATAGACACTGATCTATTAAGTCATTTTCCTACACTACCTTCAGACCTTTTGTATGAAGCAGAAAAACCATCATTAAGGCTATGGTTTGCCAGACAATTACTTTGTCAAATCTCAAGAAATTGCATAATAAATTGTATACATGCATCAAACATGAACAGCAGAGGGGTATAACAAGCTGTGTATTTCCAGTCCACTTGTTCTTTCATCTAAACAGTAGCTTTTGTTTTGAAGAGTAATCCTATATTCTTTCAAAGGCATAAAATGTGCATATACATTTATCTATCAAACTAAGTAGAAATAATTGAAACACTTAATATGCACAGTAATAAAGAAACGCATGAACAACTTCATTATTAATGTCTATTGATTATTTATGTTTTCAAATAGGCAAATGTAGCTACTAATATTTTATCGTGTTAGCCTATATGTGCATTTTGGCTTTACCTGTTTATTGGCAAATTTACTATCCACATTATGGGTATTTTTATTGCTGTACACTCATTTGCTATGTGCATAACTGAGGTCAGTTTACGAACTGACTAGTGTTTACTCAATTTGATTACTATGTAACATTGCTGAGACTATTCCCCCTTTGGAAAATTAACTGTACAAGGAAGCCCAGTAAATCTTTACTTAAAAATTCCAAACTTTAGATTGATTTCAGCAGTGGGTCTGTATTGATCTCAAAAGCTTTGCGTTCCTAACTAAAAACTAATCTTTATTTCACCCTTTAGTGACTGCAGCCATAAATATGTTCACTCGTACTGGAGTTTAGTGGATTAATGGTTATTGGAGATTATGGCTTCCAACTGAGGTTGGTAAACCTTAACCTTTGGAGGACAACATGAAGGCATTTACCCCTTGTCATCTGTAATAGCTGGGTCCCTTTCTGACAGTTACCTGAGTGTTAAAGAGGAAGCAGAGCAGGGGATAGGAAATAGATAGAGTACCAGCAGCTCACTTTGTCTGTATAATCTGTTATTAGACTGACCGCTGTATCTGGACCTAACTCTTTTTCTGTTACAGATGCATTGACATAAACCAATTTATTTTGTTCATTACACTAGAACTTCAAATTTTCCAGGCACTAGAATTAGTCATGCCTCAAAACTAAAAGAGAGAAGTGCTGTGTCTATTGTTCCTTTATTTACCATGTTTGTGGGTGATGCTTTATGTGACTCGAGACAGATCTTTTTCACTGTCTCTCTGACAGAGAATATCTGAAGGCAGCTGGCGGGAGACATTACCTTGCATTCCACTGTAATGACTTATTAGTTATTACCCAAAACATAATTATACTAATTGTTATAAAAACTGTAATTGCATTTATGACTTAAAGTAGGGTTTATTCCAGAATGTCATGTTCTGAAATTGATGTCAATTAGCACTTAAGTTATGAACAAGCCATCCCTACAAAACTTCAATTCACTCAAGTCAGCTTAAGTTACTCGAGAAAGTAATGTGAGGGTAGAAATTATTCCCACAAGTAAGGATTGAAAGACCTGCCCTAACTTTTCATTAAAGAGAGTAATGATTATTGAGAACATAAAAAAAATTATTTCATTAGCAATACAGAGAAGGTTTCACTGGAACACGAAATATACAAAACGGTAGATGTCAAGTGATTATATTAACAGACACAATTCAATATCCATTGTTCCAGAAAATATACTGAGCTTAAAGGAGAGATTTCTTCTGCAAGAAATATTGACTCGAGCCTGCCCAAATTCAAGGGGGAAGATTTATTTTACATAAGCAGGTACCATCTCATGACAGTCACTTCTGTAATTATTCCCATTTGAGAGCATAAGGGATACTTGAGCCAAAAAGGGCACCTGGTTTAAGGAAACTGATCTTATTTTAAAACCTTTATTTCTATTTCTATTTCTATTAATTCTTCTGCTTTTGCAAATCAAATTCCCAGGAAGGTAGATTGCTTTTGTAATAACATAGAATCGCGGTTGCTGGCAGCTGTTGCAAATGATTCTAGGCAATTTACGTCCCTCGAGACATTTCCCCAACATCAAGGTAATCAGGGCCAGTGGGATATAATCTGGGAACAATTCTAACAACAGGTTTCCCATCCTGGACCAAAAAACACAGTCCCAGGGGACATGCAGATTGTTCATTGTGCCTTGACATTCACTCCTAAAACTCAGCTGCAAATTTTGCATCTGTTTTGTTTATTAAACTAACAGCATTGATTCAAACGTTTAAACAAAGGTAACAAGGCTGTAGGAATGCAGAACATCTGCTAGGCAGGATGTTGCCCTTATTTTGCCATTTCATTTGTCTTACCTTTTCCTTGTTCCTTCAGATCTCTCTGACTCACCTCCAAATTTCAGGCTGCGATTGATTTCCCCCAAGAAGGTCAAAAAGCACAGCAGCATGAGTGGCACCCCGCTATTTGCTGTTCTCATCAGAGATGGAAACAGGATTTGTGGGGGGTCTTCTACAAGATTTGGCTAACAGCAGCAACCCTTGGGGCTTTGTAAAGGTGGTCTCAGTTTTAATATCAAAGCATCAGCTTTCTTAAGTACATCGGTTTCTAGAAATCTTTGATGATCTGGACTGAAGTTTGTTTCCCATTATATGGCAAAAGGAAAAAAAAAAAAGCCTTAAAAACATGACCTGAGTGGAGGGAGTGGAAAGAATAGAGAGTACTTCTGCTGCAGGAGGCTGAAAGGACAAAGATCTGTCTCTATCTCCCCTCTAAGCATATATGGAGAATACACATAAAATGGCAGCAGTATCCTAAAAACATTACCTCATTTGAAGTCTTTAAAAACTTCTGCCATATAAATAGAGTCACAGGAATTGCAGATATCTTTTGATTGGACCTTGGGTGGAAAGAGAAGGAATATTTCCAGCTGATAGCCAAATGCTAAGGCTGATCTCTCCAGTTTATGTTGAAGTCCATGTCTGAATGCACATGTATTTGATGCAGCATTGACAGCAGCAGCAAGAAGAATGAAATTGGTCTTTGTGGCCCAGCATGAAGCAAGAAAAGTCTGTACGGCCATGCACAAGACAGAAGAGCTATTGTCTCTCCCTTCAGCACTAGCTGTAGAGCTCTTTCCAGCGTTTTGGAGATATCTTCATCTGTTTTGCAAGGGACTGTCAACTTGAGGAATAGAAGGGAAAATGGGTCATCTCTTGACTACCTATTCCTGTGGCAGGGCAGACTCTGTGATTGTCTGAGCCACCATCGCAGGGTTAGAATTGGCAGGAGTGCCAAGTGTCCAGCAAGCTTGTGTCTTGCTGACAAGAGACCACCAAGCTTATTTCTACTGAATTGGCTTTGCAAAACATCTGCGGGTCAAGGACAGCAGCTCTAAATGCTACTAATGATAAATGGTTATTGGGATGTGCAAGTGTGATGAATCAATGGGATAGCAGCTTAAAACAGGGGATATGAGAGTACAGAGCTGATGTTTTCTGGATAGGAAAGGTGTATATGGAGTTGGCATGGGTTTTTTTTGTGTGAGGAGGACATGCACGCAGAACACCACAGGCATTACTGAGTGAGGGGCAAAATACTTGTGGAAACCTTTGTTAATCCTGTGGGAGCTCATCACTCATGGTCACCTAGCTGAGATCAAAGCTGGGCCACCTAGAGTAAGACTACTGTTCTCCTCAGGGGATACCACGCTGCTTAGAGTATTATAGGAAAAATACAAAGAAATTAAAAATGACCACAGCATTTCACACAGCAGAAAATATGTCATAAAGATTTTTTATCACATGGATTTGATGAACTTTGGGCAGTAAGAAAATAGATTTGATCAACAAGAGTCTCTGCTCTACAGCTAATATTATCTATTGAGCCACAAATCCTCTTTTTCATAATGCTTAAATACGGATTTACATGATGGACTATAACAACTCCAAATGTACTGTTTATGCTTATCATGTAAATAATGATGAGTTTTCAAATGAGAATGCAGATCAAAATAGCATGGTAGTTATTCAACTGGCTCCTTGGTTCAGGAACTCACTCCTTGAACAGTTCAAATGTACGAACTATTTAGATGGAGTGTACGTTACTGTGACACGGGTGAGTAATGTGCACATGAGAGTGTTCCTGCTGAACTCAGTTAGTTTACTCAGCTGTATAAAGTTACTCACAAAGCTTTGGGTGACATGGTCTAGTGTGAGGAGTCCCTGCTTGTGGCATGGGGATTGAATCTAGAGGGTCTTAAGATCCTTGGTCCTTTCCAATGTGAACCATTCCATGGCTGTATGTACCAGAAGGAGAGATGTCAAAGTCTGTAAGGACACTTTATTTTTCCTTGTTGACTTCCAAAGATTCTGTGACCTGATCACTAAGATCTGTTAGCATTCACTATTTGCTGCTAAGGGAATAATTTCTGTGTTCAAACCATGTGCAATGTGGTTACTAATTTGCTAGTTTTTAACTTTTTTTTTGTTTACTTGCACAATGCAGTACTTGAAGAAATGCAAGAAACTTTGCCAGGATCCTGTTTAAGTGCACACACCTTCAGAAATGCTGCACTGCTCTCTCTCAGTCTGCCTTTGTGTGCCTCACCTATGTACTAGCCCTCCAGCTTGCACATGCATGCACAAATGTAGTATCTACAGGATAGGTCATGCATTTGACATTTAAATCTTTACTAGTTAAACAATAAGTTGCTCTCTGGATTGTCCAGTGTTGCTGGAAAATTAAAACATTTTCACTTTTGATACTAGGAACTCAGCCAGGGATGGCTTCTGCAGTTCTCCAAGGCTAAAGTACAGTCTTGTGGAAAAGGCCAGTACAAAGGCCTTACAAGTTAAATTATTCAAGTCCTCCCTCAGCCCTGAAAATTAGTCCTGATTGCCGTAGTTTGCAGCTGACAACTGGTTTGGAGCTGCATTTCAGTAGAAAGGTGAGGTCTAAAAATAACCTAGGTCCAAGCGTTCAGGGAATACTAGAAAGCCCCAAAGGTTATTTGGAATTACTTTTTCCCCTTCTGCACTTATCTCCCCCTAAACAGACCAAGTCCATCCCCTTCTACTTCCTCTGAGTTAATTATAACTTGCATTGAGTAGTGTCATGGAGAGAGACATAAAAAGCAGCAACACTAATAGTACTCAGGGGGAATTTAGCAGCTCTACAGCAGAACAAAAGTCTCCCAGCAAAGAGTTGTGACAATAAATGAGCCAGTTTGATACTAGTCAAAGTCCACATGCAGATTAGTTTATTTGCTCTGTGTTGGCCATTCTTTTCCATCTTCATGAGATATGGATATTTCTGCAGGAAGAATTCCACATTTAGATTGAGAGGTAGCACGTCTCTGTAACATAAAACATTCACAGGCCACTGTACCAGTACAGGGACACTGGACTTCAAACTAGCTTTTGCAAATCCCCAAGAGGGGAAGAAAAGACTTGGCCACTGCTTAAAAAGAAATACTTGGACTTATGTTTCAGCAGAGTCAGGGGGAGGAGGACAGAGGGGGATGTCTTGCTGTCTCTGTGCCTGTTTGAGACAAGTCAGAGACAGCCAGAAGCAACTAGCATAGGAGCAGTATGATATGGGGGTTTCCCTGGTCTGAATACTGCAGAGCTGAGGGGGTGATCTGGGATCGTGGACAAAGCACAGCATGGAGATGATGCAGGGAGCAATACAAAACAGACCCATAGTGCCAATATTTAGCTGCTCATTTTTGTTCAATTTATCTGTGCTGGTTCAGATGTCAGACAAATTCTCAAGGTCAGTAGTGCCTTACTCAAATCAGCAGCTAAATGGGACAGTAAGTAGCCCACCTACTTCCTTCCTTTTCATTACTACTGGCTTGTTCAAAGTATCAAATTCTTCCACCTGAAATTCAGCTGCAGTCCTTGTTTCTTTCTCCCTCTCTCTTTCTCTCTCTGGTGACCTCTCTGTCTCTACTCAGAGAGGAGTTATCCACCTTCTGAGTGCTGATAACTGATCTGAGATGCTTTTTTGCTCTTCTGGTAGGTTCCACCTAGTACGAGGAAAATGGGCATTTTTCATCCAGAGAACCGATAGAACAGCAGAGCTATATAGCAAGAACTTTGGGTTTATTTACTACATTTTACCTCAGATTTTTCCTTTGTGGTGGCTAAAATCCTATTTGTAAAGTGTGCTGTCCATACTTCTTGGTAAAATATGAGCACAATGAAGTCAGCTCAGTAGACAGCATATAGTTTAGAATCTATGTATTTTAGACACCTGTTTCCTATGGGTTATCTTCACGTTGCGAAGGGATTGAACTCATGCTGTGAACTCATGCCCATGATGTGGATCAGACACAACCAACAAAAGGAAAATAAATGGTTCTGAATACGCACAGTTGTCCCCTAACACCAAAACAGGCTTTAGTGTGTAATTCGTGAAGGCTGGAGAAGGTAAAACTGGTCTCTAAAGTCTCGAACCTGTAGCCCTCATTTCTTTTTCATGCTGCCTGGTTTTGAGATATGCCTGTCTGTGCAATGTTGTTGATGGGTGACATGGTCTGTCTAAGGAAGTTGTAAACCATTTCCTTGACTAGAGCAAAGGCAGCAGAAAGCTTTGCGAGCCATGGATCTGTGGGGAGTCTAACCTCATTTGTCTGTGTTTCCCTTCTTTGCAGAAAAGATAAAGATTGCACAAAGATAAAGATTTTCCCTTGGTATTTAAAGGGCTAATTTCGATAGCACTGAAGACTTGTAAATGGTTGCTCCAAGTCTTCCAGACACTCACAGACTTTTCTCCAGATGGAAAAGACTGATTTTTACAAGAAAGTGCTGAAAACTCTGATGGAAAGGAGAAAATGTAGGGAGAAAAAAATGTCCTAAATGCTGATTAAACACAGAAGTACACAAGAATTTACAATGATTTCCCATCCCTACCTTTGAGTCAAACTGAACTTGTTGATTACCACTTGGCTTTCTTCAGAGGGTTATGGAAAATGGAGCCTTCCTGTGAAATTGCACTGAACAAGCACTAGACACAGAGCTCCCTTCCCCCATCACCTTCCTGCACCATTGCAAAGACTTACTTAATGATTTACATTGTTCACAGAGTCACTCAAGCAGGCAATGTGGAATTCCACCTGATCAGTAACATAGGGTACTTCCTATCTGAGCTGGTGTGCAAGTTGTTTTTCACCTTTCCTAATACACAAAGAGCTATATAAGAACTGCTGAGGTGACTATAGATTTTAAGGGCAACAATTTCCTCTTTTTTTTTTTGCAATAGCATGAAAAAAACCACCATGGAGAATGCCATTAAGCCAGGGTGCAAAGTGAACGTAAGCACACCAACACATTATCCAGCCTCAGTGGCACATGGTACATTGTCTCCATTATCAGACAGAAAAGCCTCACAAGAGGCAGAGATCAAAGGGTTAGCTTTTCAGTGATCTTGTCATGCGCTTCTTAAATGATAATGTAAAGGTTTTAAAAAACATTTACCGTAATTTCTGCTAAGTGTCACAGCCTAGTGAACCATTAAAAGTGAAGCAGCTCACTGAACCGCACGGAAGTGAACAGATGGAATTCCACCCTCCCTCTGCTCCAGAGCTTTCTCGAACAATGCAAAGTCTTCTTTCAAATCTCCTCCTCTGAGCTCATTACCAGGGCAAATATGTGGCAGGTTCTACTCCCACAAAGGCTAGGGCTTGCTCTTCTTTGCAGCCAGACTGTGTGGTAGGATTTAAAAAGAAATACATAAAAAATTGCCCTGGTTTCTACACTTGTGCAGTCCTTTCTTTGTTCTTCACTTAATACAGATCCTTGGAGAAAAGGAAGACACCCTGATTTCCTGATTTGGGCTTCCCAGGGTTTTATGTCTCACTGTCAGTCTTGTTTTCTCCAGACTTTAAAAGAAGTACCCATTTTCTTTGGGAACAGTTATTTGCACTCTGTAGTTCTGAATTTTCTAGAGAGAAATATGTAGCACTGCTGTTGCACTTGCTTCTGCTCCTTTTACATCCTCCTCTCTGCTTCCCTGCCTAAGCGACAAGTAATTCTGCACAGGTATGCATGATCTTGCACTCTCCCTGCTAACTTTTTAGAGTGCTTTATGGGCTCATGGAAATTTGGATCATTATCACAGGGCTGAAATTTCCACCGAGTTTTGTGGGTTTTGTGAGCACAGTGTGAACCATCTCCTCAGGCCAGCATACAGAAGAGGCTAGAGGGGGTCCTGCAAGCTCCAGTGGGGCATATGAATCAGTGGTGCAGCAGCCAAAGGGAGAGGAGGCTGCAAGGGGAGATGGGGGATGCTCAGTGCTTGATAGGTGCTGAAGTGTTTGAGGGGAGATGATTCATGCAATAAACTCCAGTTTTACTCAGGCTAACCTCTCCAAGGAGTCTCACAGATGGGTGAAGGGTGACACACAAAGGATTGATCTTACTCATATTTGGACACCTTTCACATTCCAACCCAAAGCTGCAAGGTCTCCATCTACAATTTGGGGACCTGGGAAGCTTAATTTGGACTGTTCATTTCTGCAACATATAGCTGGAAAAAATCAACTGCTTTTCATGCTTACATCTGAAGCTAAAAACCGTAAATTCTGCCAATTTGTGGCTTAAGTGCCCAGTTCCTCTCTGTCCTGTACCATGTTTGCTTCTGTGTAGAACTCTGCCAAACTTCATATTGTTCCTAATTCTCACTGAACCACTGCATCATGACCCAGAAACCAGTCATGATATTCCTCAGTCTGTTCTCTCCTTTTGCATTCTTCGTGGAAACTTGGTCATCATTTTGTCCTCAGCTTAAGCACACTGGAAAATCAGAAGAGTTGTCTTGGAACTTAGGTTCCACACATGAGGCCTGATTTGAAATGTGGGTTAATAAAAAGGCACTCTGGCATCTTGAGCTCTCTGCTTAGTAAGGTTGAACTGAAATAAGCAATTCCAGCTTTTCTGGATACTGGGGAAGGGTAGAGTTCAAGTTCATGGTTTCCTGTCTGGTGATGTGGGCTTAGAAATATGTGGCTGTGGGGAAGGAAGGAGTAGCACTCTGGCACCTCCTTCCCTGGGAGAAGCCGCAACCCCCATCACAGGCTCTGTACAGCAGCAGGAGATGCTGCCAGCTGAACAGGGGCACAAAGTGCTGCTCAGCCAGGCATGGCCAGCCCTGTGTTGGCCTGGCTGGGCTCTCTGCTGACTGCAGCACGCTCTCACCAAGGACATCCTGTTTCTCCTCAGGAAGAGGTGAAGTACCTCTCTCAGCACATTCTCCACACAGTGTCTTGTTTTCACAAGCTTCTGCCATCTGTTTCTCTGCTGAGACTCTTAGTAGGCAATGGTTTTAGGTTCCTTCCCAGGGTAAGGTTTATCCAGGTGACTCTGGCCCTTCCATCACTAGATGAACAGAATGAAAAAGGACCTCTCTGATGTGACAAACTGACATCTGGGAGAAGATATGGAGAGTCTGCTTAGAACTGGCAGCTGAAAACGTATACAAACTGGGAAGGACTCAGCCTACTTGGAGAGGTTACTGCTCCCCTCAGCTGAAGTCTGTGTCCATCCCAGTAGAGGAGAGTACTCAACTGCATCTCTGCAAAACAAAATATGTGTGCTTGAATGACCTCTTTTATCATTTGACCATGTCCTTGGAGTAATTTGTATGGATCAAGGAGTACTTCTTCCTCTGGAATCTTACAGGTTGCCCTGGCAAGTGAGAATAACCACCATATTGCCAGGGCAGACCCTGAGCAAATGTTTATGCAGCCACTTCTAAGGGGTCTTCAGCAACACAAGTGTGGGATCAGACCCTTCTGTGCGGAAGTTATCATCCTGGTTTCCCACTGCTGGTAGTTTCCTTAAGGGTACACTCCTTGAATAGCCCAAACTCCTACCCTGACTCTGCCACAGCTGCAGAAACTGCACTTGGAATGAAAGCCTGACACTGGTCCTTTTATTTGTGGAAACAGATACAAATGAGTGCTCCATGTTTCATTATCATCTTTCTTTTTTTTCTTCTTCTTCTTTTTCACCATTTACATTGCATGCATACACTTGAGCAACTTGGCTTCAGTCTTGATTGAAATATTTAATGGATATTATTCATTGTTGGTATTCTCTTGATGTTGTTCTCATTCATTTTAAAACTGCCAAACCTTCCCATTTTTCAAGGATGCCTGGCCTTTTAAATAAGGAAAGCATTTTGATACCTTTATTACATTTTTTGAGGCCACATTAGCTTGTTTTTGTTATCATTTTGACTTTGATTCTAATAAACTGAATAGAAATAGCACTCTCCATTTCTTAAATACTGCATGCTTTTCCATTATTGTCCACAAACAGTTGATTCCAATCAACTTCCTTCAACTCATTCCATTCTCAAAATTATTGTACTTTTATAACCATTCACAAATATTTTCAGAAGTGTTTCCAATTTGACGATATTATAACCTAGCCCTAAGGGTTTATTATCTTCTATATTATTCATTTCACCTAGTCTCGTTTCCTTGGACTAAGTCCAAAATAGCCCCTGGTCTTGTTGATTGCTCTTCAAACCGAAAAAACAGTTTGGTACCACGCTCAGAAAACGCATCCATCCTTAATGACTCTGCTACTGCTATGCCCATCAATGTCAGTATAATTGAAATTCCACTGTAGTCACTGCCTCTGCCTCTTTGCAGCTTACCCCTTATCTGCGGAAGCATTTCCCTATCTACTACTTTGTTTTAAACACTTCCCAGGTGCATGGCAGTTTTCTTCTTGGATTGTTTCATACCTCTAAGAGGTCCTTATTCATGCTTCACATTTGTCAGTTATTTGACAAGCTGAATGGGAAGGAAATAGCATTATAAGGAGTATGTTACCTATTTTTGGATATCCCCTCAATGTGGGAGTAGGACATGTCTTAGAGCATTTGCCAGCTATGCCAAGAATGATTACCCAGGTGCAAAAGAAAGTGGTGAAAATAAAGAGAGGAAAAACACTCCCCATCTATATTTAAGCCATGTATATTCTTTTCTACATGCAGTTTTTCTTTGGAAGTTCTGGCAGTAAAATAAAGCAGAACATTTAGGATGCTTCAAATAATACAACCTCCTCCTGGAGAGCAGACCATGAGGGGGCTTCCTGACCCTAGCAGTGCTGCAATGCCAGCAGAGAGAAATTGCTCTTCCATTGCTTAGGCATACAGTCAGCCTTTAAAAGCCTAATTTGGCTTTTTATATAAGCAGATCTTCCTTAAACAGAATTCTGAGCCTTTTATGCTGCAATTCTGGGGAAGGTAGAGCCCTTCCCCTCACTTATTAAAAAAGTAAGTATTACTGTTACGTAGCATGCTGAGACCTTGGATTATTGAGATGGGTGAGCAGAAGAGTTTACTTCCAAAACTGAATAATCTCACTGGTCATATTGCTAAGATGTGTAAAATTCTGAAGGGTACCTGCTCTGCTGACACTCACTGAAATGAAACCTTCACAGGCCTTGAGGTCCCCTGACCAGTGGGGGAATGTAGGGAGACCACAGGTTGCTTAAAAACACTGGGCATTACTGATGAGGATACAGGTAAGATAAACACCAAATTAAGTTTCAAGGCTTGAGAAACCTTGCTACACATTGCTGCCAGTGAGCAGAAAGGCTCTGGTGTATTGGTAAGATGCCCAGATGATTGCCATCCTAACACAGCCAGCCCACAGGCAGTGGAAGAATGCATCTGCTCTTCTGAACAGTGATCCTGCTTTTCCAAGGTCTCAGTCCACCAAGCCCTCTACTCGGTCCCTTCAAAATGGAGGGATGCACTGACACAGCTAACAGCATCTCTTTTGTCTTGGTACCCCTATTTACATAAGGATGCTGCACCTGGCAGGTGTTAGCAGTGCACGACTCATGCCAGGGAGCTGCTTTCTCACTATCTCAGCACCTCTGGAAGTTGTTCATGAAGAGATTGTGATGCCCCTTTGTTTTTCATATGTCTTCCAGCTTAATATTGTACCTAACCTCACATCTGGGCATCGCCCGTTCTGCGATGCATGTCTAGTGTTTATTTCAGTGTCTGTCAGAGACCTAGGGTAGAAACTATTGGAGGTCCAGATGACATCTGGCTCCTCAGCTCCTCCAGAATATTGGCTGCAGTGTTTATCAGTGCATTATTCATCAAAACTGATGATGCAAAGTACAACATGCTGTCTGCAGCTCAGTGTAAGAGTGGAAAGAAGTTGGCAGAAATGCCTAGTGTTCTGTGAGCAGCATGTAATCAATAGTCTGGGTGCTTGTTCACTTTATGTTGATGACTATTCCCTCTGGTACGTCTTTGTATATTTTTGGGTTCTCTGGATTACCAGCTGTGTAATTTTTCTCTCTCTTTTCTTGATACCAGCCTTGATAGAACAGAAGGGGCAACCTTTTGTGCAGTAGGTGTCAAATCAAATAAACTATTTGCACAAAGCCTGGAAATAAGAGTCAGAGAAAAGATTTAGTTGAGAATTTCCATGACAGCCTGATATTTCTTCCTTTTCCTTCTTTTTTAATTCCTTTTTTTTTTTTTTTTTTTTTTTTTTTTAGGGAAGGGGGGAGGATGAAGGGTAGCAGAGGTAAAAACTGCTTTAACTGTCATACTAAGATTTCGAGCTGAATTCTGCTTTCCAGGTAAGGTACATCTAGCAAGACTCCAGAGACTTCAGTGAAGTTACTCCAACTTACACCAGTGTAATTCAGCAGAATGTGAATGCTTATCTTTAATGCAAGAACTTGCAAAACAATAATCAGAGTCTCAGCTGGGGTAAGTTGGCAAGTTTCCATTAAAGTCAATGGACCTAGGCTGATTTACACCAGCTGACGATCTGCCCCAGTATCTGCTATACTATGCATACCACACACACACAAGTCACTGCTTATTTAATTTCAATTTTAGACCTGCATATGAATTTGATGCTACAAAAACTGAAGAACAGTAGTAGGTGAGTCTTAATAAAAAGGCATATAACAGATAAGAAGGACATTTTTTTTCTTACAGATCTTCCCTTTGTATGTGTGTATCAATCTGCAAAGTCTAACTATTCTCTTTCAATGCAAAAATTATAAGGAAGAATGGAATTATAGTTGTTGTTTCACTTGTGACCCAAAGCAAAATAGCGATCTTTGGAACTCTGAAATGGAGACTTAGCACTAATTCTCCTAAGTGAAACCTAACAGAAGCAAAGCAAAACAAAATCTTGCCACCTACTTTAATGGCTCTTAGAAGAGCTGTGTAATTTTTGCTTACCAAAGGAGTTCACAAATGTGTTAGACAGACATATATGCACCAGTACGTATAGTGGCAGAAAGGGGGCTGCTGTTCATCTGTTATCTGACATTCTCCCAAAGCCACAGGAGGCCAAACTGTACATGGAACGGGTATAACCACTTCTAGTTTTGAACAGTGGGGCAGTACCAGACTGCCATTTAGCCACTATGCTACTTTTTTTACATTTGAGCAAGAATACAGTAAATGTTGGTATGGCTGTCTATGAAAGAGGAGCTTAGATTAGGAAATACGGGAATGTAAATCAACATCTTATTTGCTCCTTCAACAGAGATCTTCTGTGGCACTTTCATGACTGTGAAATGTGCTATAAGGTGTCTAAGAAAAAAAAATAATTAGAGGGATGATGTGTTTCAGACTTGAGGATATTTGCCTCATCTGTGTTACTGGAGTTTAAGCGACATTAATGAAACTGTGTAGAGTCAATAGGTACCATATACAGCTCTTCTGTCACAGCATGTGCTCTTCCTGCCTGAGACAGAGAAATGAAGTAATAACAGCAGTCATATATAGCCATAAGTTAAGTAACCTTTCAGGAATCACTGGGGTCACAAATCATAGAATCATAGAATAGTTAGGGTTGGAAAGGACCTTAAGATCATCTAGTTCCAACCCCCCCTGCTGTGGACAGGGACACCTCTCACTAAACCATATCACCCAAGGCTACGTCCAACCTGGGCTTGAACACTGCCAGGGATGGAGCATTCATAACTTCCCTGAGCAACCCATTCCAGTGCCTCACCACAATCACAGTAAAGAATTTCTTCCTCACATCCAATCTAAACTTCCTCTGTTTAAGTTTGAACCCATTACTCCTTGTCCTATCACTACAGTCTCTAATGAAGAGTCTCTCCCCAGCATCCCTATAGGCCCCCTTCAGATACTGGAAAGCTGCTACGAGGTCTCCACGCAGCCTTCTCTTCTCCAGGCTCAACAGCCCCAACTTTCTCATCCTATCTTCATACGGGAGGTGCTCCAGTCCCATGATCATCCTCGTGGCCCTCCTCTGGACTTGTTCCAACAATTCCATGTCCTTTTTTGTGTTGAGGATGTCAGAACTGCACACAATACTCCAAGTGAGGTCTTACATAAGCAGAGTAGAGGGGCAGGATCACCTCCCTCGACCTGCTGGTCACGCTCCTTTTGATACAGCCCAGGATACGGTTAGCTTTTTGGGCTGCGAGAGCACACTGAAGCTGCCTCATGTTCATTTTCTCATCAACCAACACCCCCAAGTCCTTCTCCACAGGGCTGCTCTGAATCTTTTCTTTGCCCAGCCTGCAGCTGTGCCTGGGATTGCTCCAACCCAGCTGTAAAACCTTGCACTTGGCATGGTTAAACTTCATCAGGTTGGCATCCGCCCATCTCACAAGAGTGTCAAAGTCCCTCTGGATGGCATTCCTTCCTTCCAACGTAGCGACCAAACCACCCAGGATGGTGTCATCGGCCAACTCAATCCCACTGTCCATGTCACTGACAAAGATGTTGAACAAGACTGGTCACAACACCCACCCCTGAGGGACACCACTCATTACTGGTCTCTGGCTGGGCATTGAGCCATTGAGTGCAACTCTTTGTGTGCGGCCATCCAGCCAGCTCTTTATCCACTGCGTGGTCCACCTATCAAGTTGATGTCTCTCCAATTCAGAAACAAGGATGTCATGTGAGACAGTGTCAAATGCTTTGTACAAGTCCAGGTAGATGACATCAACTGCTCTACCCCTGTCCATCAGTTCCGTAGCCCCATCGTAGAAGGCCACCAGA
>JANRGW010001148.1:0-36783 GCA_024733675.1 Psilopsiagon aymara | reverse complement strand
ACTTGTTCCAACAGCTCCATGTCCTTTTTATGTTGAGGACACCAGAACTGCACACAGTACTCCAAGTGAGGTCTCACGAGAGCAGAGGCTCGAGAGGCAGGATCACCTCCCTCGACCTGCTGGTCACACTCCTTTTGGATGCAGCCCAGGATACAGTTGGCTTTCTGGGCTTCAAGCACACACTGAAGCTGCCTCATGTTCATTTTCTCATCGACCAACACCCCCAAGTCCTTCCCCTCAGGGCTGCTCTGAATCTCTTCTCTGCCCAACCTGTAGCTGTGCCTGGGATTGCTCTGACCCAGCTGTAGGACCTTGCACTTCGCATGATTAAACTTCATCATGTGGTCAGAGCATTTGCTAGTGGAGACTGAGGCGAAGAAGTCATTAAGCACCTCAGCCTTCTCCAAATCCAGGGTAGCCAGTTCTCCTGATAGCTTCTGGAGAGGACCCACATTGTCCCCAGTCTATCTTTTATTTGCTATGTACCTATAGAATCCCTTCCTGCTATCTTTAACATCCCTAGCCAAGTTTAATTCTAAGTGGGCCTTAGCTTTCTTAACCTGGTCCCTAGCTTCCCAGTCAACATTCCTGCATTCTTCCCAGGCTGCCTGTCCTTGCTTCCACCTTTTGTAAGCCTCTTATTTCCTTCAAATTTTCCTCAGCAGCTCCTTATCCAAGGAGTTCTCCTCGCCCTCCTGCGGCACTTTATTCTAGTTCGGAGGCAACACTCTCGAGCTTGTAGTAGGATATCCTTGAATATCAACCAACAATCTTGAGCCCCCCTGCCCTCTAGGGCTATATGCCACGGAACCTCACTAAGCAGGTTCCTGAAGAGGCCAAAGTCTGCTTTCTTGGAGTCCAGGGCAGTGAGCTTGATGCACACTCTTCTCACTGTCCTGAGGATCTTGAACTTGACCATCTCATGTTTACTGCAACCAAGGCTGCCCTGGAGCGTCACATTTCCAACCAGCTCTTCCCTGTTGGTGAGCACAAGGTCAAGCATGGCACCCCTCCTTGTTGGCTCCTCTATTACTTGCAGAAGGAAGTTGTCTTCCACACAATCGAGGAACCTCCTGGATTGCTTGTGCTGAGCCATACTGTCCCTCCAAAAGATATCAGATGAGCAGGACTTAAGGGTTCACATGGAGAAGTGAGGAGTATCAGAGTGTCTGTCTTGTTGCTATTCTGTCTCGGGCACTTGGAGACAATTTTTCAGTAGCTGCAGAATCCCCAGTGTTGGAACCAAGGAAAGATGGGCTAAGAAACACTTCCCAGCTGAGAAGGAAGGAAAGAAAATTTTTACTTATACATGTTCTGAGTGTTAGGTCAAAAGAGAAAATGTCCTTGATGATGTGCAAGACTGAGGGAGCGTGGGTTTATGCTGGAGTTGGTATCTCTGCCTTGGCTCTATTCCACGTGCTTTCTGCAATATGTGGAGTATGTCCTGGAAGCATAATCTTTCCTAGAGGAGAGTTCTGATTAGCTCGTCAGACTGACCTGCTCATCTTATTTGTCTCAGTTCAGTAGGCATGCTGCTAAGCTCAGGCTTTTTGGATCTCTCTGAGTCATGGGGTGCTCTGGCACAGCAGATCTTCTCGGCTGAGAGTTAAAGAAGTGACAATGCTAGAGGCAAGTTTTTTTTCAAGAACCGCAGACGAGGAGGAAATAAAGAGTGAAAATGGGTCACTACTGCTGTACTCTGGTGCTCAGATTTGATTTTGATCACAGCCTGTCGCCAAATCATGCCACATTTGACCTTGTCCCTCAGGGGACTATGGTACCAGAAGATCTTGCTGTGGGGAAGAGGAAGGAAACTGTCTTACTGTGGTTACCCATAAAACAATCAGCAAGACAGAAGTTTATTGCAGTCACTGTTTTGCCTGGGTGCAGACTGTGGGATTTGGACTGGAACAGTAAAAGAATTTGCCTACATTTGTGTAACAGGTCGGGAGTTGGGTCAGGCCAAGGACCAAGAGCATGTGACATAGCATACCATCCTGTAATCATTAAACAATTTGTCACCCCTTGCTCCTGTACTTTTCAAAGGTTGAGCATACCTTCAACAAAATCAGACGATAGGAAACCCACCACAAACCTTGTGGCCTGCAACTGAATGTGTATGTTTGTATAGTCCTGTGACTGTCTCCTGTCTGCAGTGTTCTCTGCCCTTCAGTGAACTGCTGGATTTGTGTGATGTGTTATTCCTCTTCAAACCCACTCCTCCTTTCTAGGACACATACATGATAGAAATAGTAAGAATAGTGACACCTGAAATATCTTCATGTGCCTCCAAGTTGGCAACAGTCATGCAGGATAGTTATGTATTCAAAATACTTCCTATTCCAAATAAAAATTAAAATTTCCAAACTGGGCACTTGCTGGGGTGTGGGATTGGGTGTTTTGTTTCTTACAGAAGAGAATTTTTTTAAAGTTCTAATTTAGCCAAGTGCTGCGTAGACATTTTGCTTGGTAGACTGAGAGAACATGGGCAAATGGGTAACTTTGAGAGGATGTGGGTTTACACATTCAGAAAATAAAGCGGGAAAACTAGTGAAGACCTCTAGGGTATTTTTTGCAGGAGGATATCAAGTCATAGAATTAATATATTTCAGTGGAAACCTTCTCTGGCAGATGTTCTGATCAGGTTTATTTCAATATACCTTCTTCCAGGGCTCTTCAGGGGACAAATAAGACTCCACCATTGCTGACTGGCTGGAGCTCCATACCACAGTGTTAGGTTGACTGGAGATTTTCTCTACTTCACCGATTTCCAAATTTGTCAGATTACAGGTATTTGGTTGGTGCTTTGTGCTGGGGTTGGGAGTACAATCTCATATACCTGCTCATGCACATGCACGCGTGTATATGGGCACACAAATCCTCCAAGTCTATAATACCTTGAATGACTTGTAGGATCATAGCTGTTTTCTGAGGATTAGTGAAAGGTAGTCAGAACAAGGATATTCCTTCCTACACTGTTCTGGTTTCAAATGATTTCTGAGACAAATTTAGGCTAAAGACTTGAGGAAAGAAAATGTTTAGCTTTCTGGGACTCCTACTGTCAACTTCCATCTCAGATACTGTACCTGAGTTAGCTTTTACTGTAGCATGTCATTTAAGTAAGATCCCAGTGCTGAGATTTCCCAGTTTTCACTTTTTATCACTTACAGTATGATACTTTTGTGCTGTACTCTATCCACAGCTTATCACCACCTCCCTACTAATTTCTGCCACTCACTAGGAAGTGCTGCTCCATCTGACATCTGTCCTTTTAATGAGGGACCACTTCTTCTCCCACCTAACCTCCTCTCAAAGCTGACTGCCACACAGTGAGAAAGAGGACACAACCCTTTCCTGCCACGCATGAAGCTTTCTACCGCAGCTTGCCAGCAGTGCCCACCTGCAGCTCACTGTCTGGACCAGGTTTTCTGCCAAGCATGCAAAGATGGGAATTCCAGAAGCTGCCTAGCAGCTCTGCCATTCCCTCCCTGCCCTCCCAGCCTCCCATCATAAACTCATCTGCACAGTCTTGACTTCCCTTATAGTGTTTTATGACACCAGACTGAGAAGGAAGGTCTGAAGAAAAAGAGAAGTGAAAGGTCATTTGTTTCCTTTTGCACTTTATTGTATGTGACAAGTTTTGGGCTAAAGCTTGGAGTAACTCCTGCATGGTATAATCCAATTGCCTTTCCACTTAGTCACTAATCCAGCTCCAGATGAGCTAAGTTTCCAAAGGTTTGTTTCTCATATGCACTAAAATGAAAACGTAACAATTATTCTCAATAGACACAGATAAAATTTCTACAGTTACCACCACGAGGCATTTGATGGCCAAACCCAAAGAATCTTAGCTGTGAAAAAAAGAGCTGGCAAAATCGTCTATCATCAATATTATGGTGTCACAACATTGGGTCAAAACCTACAGTTCTACAGGTAAAGAGACTGCCGTTAACTTCAAACTGGGAATGTGACTTAATGAGTTGAACATCCATGGAGCAAGGCCTTTAGAAATTGACTCTTTGGATATAATTTGTCTAATTAATTTCTAATTATCTGAAAGATTATTTAAAATAATATATATGTATATTTAAGCTTCTCAGAAAACAACCAAAGTTAATTATGTTACTAATAGCATTAGTATGACTTATGATCAATAATACTAATGTCAAGTCATCTAGGTTGGTGATATATTAAAAAGACCCTTAGGGAAATTAGGTCATACATAGAATTTTGCTGCAGGACCAAGATTTTTAAGGAGAGTAGAGAACTTGAGTGACTCAGGTTTGGAAAGTTCAGAGCATAATTCCTTAAAAAAAGAAGGAAAGAAAAAAAGTTAAAGACATTAACAAATATAATTACTACTTACTTCAGAAAATATTAGTCCATTTCCCCCAAGAAGGGAGACCCACGCTTACCTTTTCAGGAACTTTGCCTATGATTAAATAATCTTAGAAGAATATTTCTTGTGTAGGGGTGAAATTGCATAAGAAGAATTCACTCGGCAAAACCAACCAAATAAAAACCCAAAGCCATTTGTAAGGCTTCTGCTTTCACTGGCATAACTATGGAATGAATCAGCATTAAAAAAGGAAGAAACCTGAGCTCTTTCCTTTTTTTTTCCCTAATCAATCAGTTTGGATTATTCACTTTCTCAAAAAACATCTGCACATCAATTACCCAAGCAGTTTAGAATGCCAAAAATTTCAGTTTGTGACCAGGATATGAAATCCAAATGTCACCCAGCTCTATCAGTAAATGACATTATGGTGCCTTGTGCTCTGTATCAAAAACTCTCCAGCTTTTGTTGTTGTTGTTTTGAAGCACAAAAATATCTGAGAGAAAACAGGGATAAAGAATTATTTTATGGATTCATCAGAGAGAGGTGGGACTGTTTTTTTTGGAGGCTGGGGAAAGACAAAGGGATTTTTAATTCACTTTATAAATTTACAATATACACTCAGTGTTGGGCAGTGAGTGTTGCAGGTGTAATATTTCACGTGTACATTTCTGACACATGCACTCAGGTAATTTCACCCACAGATCTGTAGACATGGTTCTGTATGGTCAGAAATGGAGTCTGCTAAAAACACAGTGGAAAATTTATCCCTAAAATATTGATCACTTTCCTGGTCCTTAAATCATTATTAAAGCAGGTTGAAAACTCGTTTGCAGTCTCTTCTAATACTACTAGTGTCACAAATGACATCACTTTTTAACAAGATGGATGTTTCCCACTCTGGCCTCAGAAATGCCAAGTGGAATTAGCAACTTTAAAAAAATGCATTTCACTGTTTATTCATGGTGACAAGTGCTTCTCGCACTGTACTTTTGTGCTGCTGGCCTCTATAATGCGTCTGCAGTTTTCTTTTAACTCACAACCTCGGGGCAGCTCCAAGGAGGCAAAGCAGAAGAAAGCTTGGCAGGGCACAACCTGGTGAAGCATGCAGAGGGCTGAATTCCACCCTCCCCATTGCTCCAGTCTAGCGAGCCGCATCCTTCTGAATGCTCCCGATGCTGTGGCCACTGGAATTACAATAAAAATGTTTGCAAAATATTCTAGAGTTGTCCAAAGAAAAAGACTTCAAGCAGGGAAGACCCTGGGGAGAAAACTTAAAGGCTTTAAAAAATACTAGTGTAGGGCAGATGTGCAGATTCAGAACTCTGTTTTCTGCTGTTAAGAAAGAAACAACAACTAGAAACAAGCTTTGCATAGAAGATAATTTGCTGAAAGGAGGTCATATGGTCATATGTCCCTTCCAGACACTGGAATGAAGTAAAGCGCTGTTATTCCCTGGCTGTGGTGTCTTACCTGTGCAATTGCCACATTTTTGTCATGGGCAAAGTGATCTCTTTGGAAAATATTTTAGAACCTTTTAAAATCCTTTATCCCTTTCTAAGGAGCAAAGCTGCCATCACTGTGTTGTCTGTTTCATCTTTAGCATTATTATTGTCTCTTATGACAATAAGTAAGTTTGGCAGGACTCTAAAGAAGGAGGAGATTCTCCTCTCAGACCATACCTGGCTCTATGTTTGTTTTCCTCTCTGTAGGCAACCAGGAAGAGATGCAGCCGGTAATTTGCTCTCTCAATTGAGGAGCTCAGGAGATATGTAATTCCAGCTGCTTGCCCTTGGGTAAACAAATGAAGAGGGACAGGCAGGATCTTCTAAGGAAACAGTGAAAAATGTAGAACACCACACATACATAATATAACTTATTTTTTATAAAGGAATATGAAATTCTGAAGAATACTATAATACGTGAAGTACAAAAGGCTCCTTTTGGAATTATTCTGCATTCAGGACTCCCATGATCTTTCAGTGACCCTGTTGGGCTGAATCTCTTTAACTGGCACTGGCCTTAAAATGCCTTCCAACATGCTTGCAGCAGGAAAAGTGTTTCTAGGACATGGCAACCAGCTGTTAGTCAGACATTTGTACTGCAGACTCCTGCGCTGCCCCTGAAATGCACCAGATTTTATAGGCCTACCTTGAAGTGATGTTTTCTTCTTCATTTGACCCTTAGCTTTTATTGTCCTGGAAAGTAACTGCAGTTCTGTTTAGCGTTCTGTGGTTTATCTAAGGTCTTGGGGAAAGAATAATACAAAAATGCAACACAAATATTAAATAACATGAAAAGCAGCAGAAGCCAAATGAATACAAGTGAAGTGCTTTTAAAAGAAACTTCTTTTTCTCCTGTCTGAGAACAAAGAGGTGAGAGATAATGCCTCGAAGCATGTATTGTTGCTCTTTATGTGTTGCAGTGGGAAATCAAATTTACAGGAGCAGTAGGAAGGGTGGAAACAGTGAAACCCCAAGCAACATTAGTATACGCAGCTGAGCCACAGCACCCAAGAGACCAGAATCTGGGTCACAGCCTTGTCTTACCTTACAACATGACAAAATAGCCTTCAAGGAGCACAACCAGTGACCAGAAAGCATGGAGAGAGGAGTCTGGATACTCAAAAGCCTCAGGAACAAGACTGCAGTTTCTCTTCTTATAAAGAGCATTTGAAACCTAAAGCAAAGCCCTAAAAGAGGAAAAGTGCTTCAGGAAGGGAACATCCAGACCCCTCCTCTCTGCAGTATAACACATTTCCATCTATTTCATCCTGGGACATTGTACAGCACAAAAACACTGGTTGGATTTGTTGAATGTTTTTGATATGCAGCCACACAATTTCATGAACCCATGAGAGTGAATTACCTCCTGACTCTAACCTGATTCAAAAGCACTGCTTGTGCAGCAGCCAGCAGGCATAACCAGCCTCAGTGGCTGATCCCAGGGTTCCTCTGCTGGCCACCAAACTTCACCCCTGCAGTGCCTGCCCTCTGCTCACAGGAGAAGCCATTGCTGCAAGGCAGAGGGTAATGTATGGGAGATTTCAACAAGATCCTGTTGGCACCAGTTTGTCCTTATGCATGCCTTTCCTCCATCACCACACAGGAAACTGCTTCTTCCAGTATTCTACTTTTCTCACCCATTTCTTGGTCAGCCTTCCCATTGATATTTTTCTCTTTCTTCTCACTGCTTTTTGGCTTTTCAGTGTGTCTTGCATCAACTATGAAGCTTTATGCTTTATCATACTTACCTGTATGTAAATATATCTGCGTTTTGCCAAAGCAAGTGCTCAACAAAGTCAGGACCTTTAACAGAAGGACCCTGTTGGATTCTTTTCTGCTGCCTATTCCTTTGGATGGGCTTTGTCTACCTTTATGTCCCTAGACCTGGCTGTTAATGCACATGTAACAGGGTTACATGGCAAAATGTATTTCAAGTTTCCCACTGAAACATTGTCCAGTTTGTCTCACACCTAAGCTATCCCACAGAAGCTGAGAGACCCGGATGTTGCCTATGTAATTTAAAAGCTGAGCCAGGAAGATAGCTGTGATTTTGCTTCAAACTTCCACTGAGGAGTTCGGGAAAATTGTGACATTACCTTCACCAGGTGTGCCTGGAAAACTCTGCCCAGGACAGCTCTCAAGTAGCTCATATGTTGTTCACTCTGTCAACTTCACAGCATCTCTGCCCTTCTGCTCTTATTTGGTGGTGCTATCCCACCCGTTTCCTTATCTTCTGCCACCCTGGTCCTCATAGAAAAATACAACAGCTCTGTTCTGTCCTGACAGTGGTGCTGGAGGGAGTTAATTTTACACTATCTGTGACAGGGAGACTTCTGTGTAAACACTGCTGACATTTCATCGTTGGGATTTGTCACAAGCCGAAATATGTCATATTCATCAGTTTAAAGGCCCTGAAGAAATGTCACTGGCATCTCTGTATGTAGGGTTGCATTAGTTTCTCACTACAGATCTTGTTTTCACAGATTAAGAACGTCCACAGAAAGTTCCATATACATGGCTGAAGCTATTTAAGAACTGTGTTTTACAGGAAATGTGAGGACAGACTAGAAAAATGCAAAGCACCACAAGAGAGGATAATAGCAGTGAACACATTAATAAAGTGCTCTTCTAGAAAAAGGAATGATCTTCCTTAGGCTTAGATGGCAACTCAGAATAACCTATTGCCAAAGACAAGATAGGGCCTTTTAGTTGTTTACTGCCTTTTGCATCACTGCACCCAGACACAGAACAAGGATTTAGGTTGGGGGTCAGTGTGGAGTGAATAGGTAGATCAAATGAAATGCACCTTTCTAATGCATTTTGCCTGGTTCTGTACCTGGATTTCCAAATGCAAATCTTGCCTCGAAAGTGAAACAACTCCAGGGTATGTTATGGCTCTGGACACTCTTTAATTTCTACTGCACAAATAAAGAACAATGAGGACAACTGTACAGCAGATTCCCTTATAAGCTGGGATAGAGGCTGTAAACTGAGGGCAAACCTTGCCCTCGTAATTTTAAAAGCTGGCATTTAATGCACAATATAGATTTAAAGCAAACAATATAAGCTAAACCAATACAGTATAATCTATGATTTGTAAGTGCTGTTTCTAGTTACTCTTTCTGTGCAAACTGCTGTAAAATGACAGCCAGCCCAGGCTAAATTAATGCCAAAAGATGGGTTTGTGCTCTGATCTCTGTTATGCCTGAGCTAATCTTCTGGGTAGGAAAAGCATAAATAGTACAAGTATCCAAGAATAAGCAACGCTTGTAAGTTTTCGGCAAGGAGATAATGAGACAAGTTCACCAGTTGGCTCAGCCTTACTGATCCAGACACGGCAGTGACTCCTGGCAGGCATGAGGATGAGATATATGTAGCAGGTCAGAACTTTAAAGCTAACAGATCAGAAAGGTGGGATTCAAGGGGGAAAAGTCTGGGGTTTGGGTATCCAACTATCTGCCCCAAAATAGCTGTCTGTCTTGAGCTGCAGGAAGGACTTGCCTCTCATTCTGAGTCCCCACAAGCTCCCCCTGGCAGGTGGTACCACCACTGGGAAGGAGGGCTCATCCTGGGAAGTCATTGTGTCTTTTTTTTGTCTTTGATAAGCATTTGGACCACCATTTGATCTTTGCTTTTGGGAAGTAAACCTGAGACCTGTAATCCTCACTAAGCAACAGTCACTGGCTGTAATGACATAAATAGGTGCCTATAAAATGTTAAAAAAAACCACTGAAGTCCATATTCTGTTTGTATGGTCCCAGGTGGGAGATACATCAGTATCTGACACTTCTGGCTCCAAGGGGAGAAGCTTTGTCTTGGAGTCCAAAGTGGACCAGACCTGTAATAGCCTAAACCTGCAACCCCTGCTCTACAAGAGGCAGTCCCATGACCATGTAGGTAGGTGAAGAAGCTAATTTCGAGTCCAGAGAGTAGCATGTATAGCATGGCTGTTGGTGGAAGGGGCAGAAGGGGCTCCTGTCTAGCCAAACACCACATGTGTGAAACTCACCTGCAGGGGTGCACAGAGACGTGCTAGCACCAGCCATGGTGCTGTGTACATCCACAGAAGGAGATAAAGGAGCAGAGAAGCAGCTGAACATCTCCCTCACTTTGGTCTTGGCTGTCTGCCGTAAACCAGTGCTTCCCTGTCCTCTGACTTTTGATGCATGGTACTTCCCTGGCCTGTGGATCCTGCTGCAGACATAGCACCTACACAATCCATAGCCTCAGTACTGGGGGTGCAGTGCACACCACTTTGTCAGAGAGGGAGCTCACCACTCTCAGCCAGGAGTGAGGCAGGGGGTAACGGTGTGAACAGATGTCGTGTGTGCCGTGTGACAGCAGCACAAAATCTTCACATAGCTGCAGCATGGCACCTGCTTAGTGAAGAGGATCTTACAGGAGAGGATGCTGTGGGAAGAAGGAGGTCTGTGGAGGCCTGAGCTGGAAAGTACAAGATAGGACCTTGGAGAAGTTCATCTTTCAAAGAGCTGGTCCACGGCTCAGGGTGTTTAAAAGCTGTGCCAGAACACAGGCAAGAAGATAGAGCCTGTCCTTCTCTGGTCCATGAATTCAAACTTGGCCCATGGTGGCAGACACTAATTGCTATTTCTGCATCATGGGTATTTGTAACTCTGCTTGGTGGGCTCAAGCCAGCCCTAATGGCCAGAAATCTGCAGCAAAGGAAAACTACCATTAAAAACTCCTGGGGGCTGAAGGAGTCCCTGCTAAAGTGTTGGGATGACAAGTGTCCCGGGCCCTGACTTAGCCCTCTGGGGCTGGTGTGAGAGACTCTTGCAGGGCTGTGCTATGATGCATGAGCCATAGCTCATGTCATGCTCACAGCAGCCAGAGGGTCATATCCCTGTGAGCGGAGAGAGGCAGAGTGGGGAGAGTTGTTTGCCCTACAATCAATGTGCTAAATTTCACTGTAAAACATCCAACCAGTGCCCTACTTTCTGGGAAGACACCTGCATTTTAACAGCTATCTCTATTTCGTGGGTATCAATGGCACTTGGGCACACAGACTGAACAGAGATATGGGATGGTAGACCTGAAATAGTGCTGGTGTGATGTGAGGAGGAAGGCACTGCAGAAATTAAGTGCTTGGCTGATGTGGCTGCTGGGGCACATCTGCCTGGCTGACAAATGGGAAAACATGACCCAGTCTTTAAGATAGCTACACTTGGCAAGGTCAGGTAGGAGAGCAGGAGCTGCCTCCTGCTTCAGGTCTCACCATCTCACTGTTGATAATATCATGGATTAAAAAATGTGTTACTAGTCAGTATTGTAATTTGGGTAGAAAGAATGAGTGTTGGTTAATTTTTATCCTTGGTATTTACTGGGACATAGTAACAAAGAGGATGCAATAGGCTGGTGCAAGATGTCACCCTTTAAATTCACATGGCTTTGTCCTTCAAGAGTAAAGATTTTTTTTTATCACTACTGACACCTCAATATATAGCAAAGGACACCCTGAAATGGTCATTGCTATTTCAAATGAATGAGCGTCAGTGCACTACATTGCCAAAAGGAATTTATGCACAAAAACAGGGCACTTGAAAGCTGAACTTCCCCACAGTTGTGGGATTTTATGCAGCTGAGAAACCGGTAGCTGTAGGAAATAACTCTGTGTAGTGTTTTACATAGGCGTGTTTGAATTACACATACAACAAGAGCCTTCCATTGTTCACCTCACTAGTGTGAGTATATAATTTTCCTGCTGTCTTTTTCCCCCTTTTGTTCTTTTCAGCTATTTTGTGATTAATACTGTCTGGGGAAGAATTTCAGTATTTTCTCTGGTTTAGCAGGATGTGAGTGAGGTGGTGCTGCTGCATGAATCTTTTAAAAGCAGCCTAAGAAATATTTAAGACCTTAGTCTAGGAGGAACAGCTCTCCCAGGCATAATTTTTGGTGCTGGTTGCAGCAGGGAGCGTATGCTGTGAGGAAAGTATTATTTTTCTAAATGGAAGGTGTCAGATGGTCACGCAATGTGACTGCATGTTCGAGATCACTGCCTCCCATCTGCAATTTGTGACGTGTGAAAGATTCTGCCCAAATGTGCTCACCAACTGGAAACCCTCGGCACTTTTTTTTCTTATCAGGAGAGACCAAGATAACCAATGGTTTTACAGATCAGGGATCCTATCAAATTAATATCATTCTAGGATAAAATCTGCTTTAAATACAACCACTAAACTCCAGCAAAGTTAACTAGTACATACAAGTTCATTCAACTGATTAAAAATCCTTACTAGTAAAACAAGAAAATATACATGGATTTATTTTTTTTTCCCCCCAAGAAAAGTATTCTGCTCCTATCTTTCAACCAAAGGCTTAGTACAAAACATGATAGCCTTTTCTGGCGCTAATTAATGCCACCTAATTATAACACTTACTAAGCTCATGCTGGGCATTACTATACTGGGGGTAGTTTCTCCTTGTCCAGCTTCCCGCTGGATCAAACAAGGTGATTGCTTTTCCATCTCTCTATCAGTTAAATGGATGCCACTGTGGCTGGGGCAGAGGCTTAGCAAAGATTATTTGCCTCTCGAAGAGAATCTGCAGCCTACCAAGAGGGGAAGGTGCTCTGGACAAGGGTAGCCAGCAATGCCCCTCTGATCTCTGCCCAGTGAGAAAAGCACATCCAAGGAGTTATGAGCCTGTGAGTTGAACCCTGGCTGTGCCAATGGTGGGAGCAGGTGATGGCTGACCCCTGGTCTGCAGGGTGCCTTCTGCAAAGTTTAGGTCTGCACTGAGCAGTGGAGCCAGGATTGCCTCTTGTCAAGTGGCCTGGTTCAGGCAGCGCAGAGAATGGGTCTGTTGTGAGGCAGCAGTCAGGCTACTCCAGCATCCTGCCTGGCCACGCAGCCCTCAGCTTTGCCACAGAGCAGTGTATGGTAACAAACTTGAATGAACTTTGCCTACCACAGGGCCACAATGTGGCTCACTTAGCATTTATAAATCGCAGAGTACCCCACACAGGAGTACTTCGATGAGTTCCGGGGATGGATATAAACCTCACCCAGCTACTGGAGCATCCTCCAGTGTTTTATAGTCTAAGCTGACAGCCATCAAAGAAGAGCTCCTCTCCTGTGGGTTACTATTTCTGATGACCAGTAACGTCTTTGCATTTAATTTCCCTTGTTGGTTCAGCCGGGAGGTGATACAGCAGGTGTCTCTGCCTACTCCCCCAAAAAGAGCAGATGTGCTTATGACTCAGTGCTGGGTGCCTGTCTGAGAGGGGGCTGCTGACCAAGGCTGTGTGATGAACAGTGCTGTTACAGAGGTGGCTGCAGCCATTTACATGCAGCAGAGCTATCTGTAACCTAACTGTTGTATGCAGAAAGTGGAGCAGGAGAAGAAGAGACTCGTACATGCTCATTAAAACCTTCCCAGGAACTTGCCCACACGACAAGGACCTAGTTAAGGTTATTAGCAAGTGTTATTGGCACTGGGGTTAGATTATAGGTACCTCTATTGTCTCCAGTTACCATACAGACAGACTTAAGGGACATGTTCTTAAAGAAAAGACTGAACAAATCACGTATGTAAAGCATTGATAACAGTCTTTTACCTGCTGAATGGCTATAGCAAAGGCTGTGACAAAACATGGTCTGCATTGCCTCTTGAGTGGACCATCATGTCAACCTAGGAAAAAGGAAGATTTTGTCTCTTTTTCAGGTATCTCCACTAGGAGAAATAACAAGTACTAGCTATAGGTGCAGGCATCTTTATTCAAGGACTGGAGTGCAAAGTCTCCTGGTTGGAGAGCCCTTATTTGTGGGAAGCCATGCCAGATGTACCCACCGGGCTCTACTTGGTCTTGCTTGCTGCATTTTAGCAGAAAGGGAGTGAGCTTCAGTGGTTCAGAGAAACCTGCTAGCTGGCTAAAAGTCCTCCTAACAAGCTACACCCGTGTCTGCTTCTGGCTACACTGCCCATTAGATCAAATAACTTCTTCATCCTGTGTTTATTTTTCTTCTCACCAAGCCACATCTAATCAATACTCTCCCAGTTTACTATGAAGGAAACACCAAGACCCTAAAGCCTTTCTGACCAAGAGAAGTGGAGAGCATACTTACGGACACTTCAAAATGAATCTGGAATAGAGCCAGTTTTCTGAGGTATTCAGGCATGTGGGAAGATTAAAGCCCCACAGTATTTCTGTGCGCACCTTTCTTGCACTTAGCTTGAAGCCCTCCATACCTAAGCTTGCTTCTTGCTATCATTCCATGAGTATCAGAGCCCTGACAGTTTGCTCTGAAGAGAACTTGCAATACTGCAGCTCCAAGAGGAGGCCTCTGCCATGCTCAGCTCTGATTTAGCAAATCAGTGCCTTACCCAAAGGTTTTAATCCATCATCTGTCTCTTCTCGTGTCCTATAGGAGGTGATGGCAGGCTTCTGACCATATTTATTTTTACTTTCCCTCTCCTCTCCCTTGCTGCAGCAGCTAGCTCATAGGTGGTGCTGCTGGTTTCTGCCTGAGAGCCATAGGGCCACCATGTCCCTTAGAGTTACTGAGCAAGTGACTTGCTGTAGATCACAACAATGCAGTAAATATGTTTTGTCAGCATTCAGTGTTAGGAAAATTGAATGAAAAAAGGGAAAATAGCCATGGCATTTCAGGGGCTAGAAACTGCTGAGATATTTTCCAGCAAACAAAGACCACACTATAGGATTATAGGCCCTGAGACATTGGAACAGGTTACTCAGAGAAACTGTGAATGCCCCATCCCTGAAAGTGTTCAAGGCCAGGCTGGATAAGACTTTGAAAGCCCCTGGTCTAGTGGAAGGTGTCCGTGCCTGTGGCAGGGGGTTGTAACTGGATTATCTTAAAGGTCCCTTCCAACCCAAACCATTCTGTGTTTCTATGATTTTTTAATTTTTTTTTTTAAGTCTGAAACAAAACAGCAGAATTTTTAAAAGCCCTGATGAAAACCCCCAAATAATAGCCCAATGCGAAGCGTCTGTCCCCTACTCTACCCCAAAATGTGATAAGCTGAACAGAGAAGAGACCAGAACACTCTCAAATATTACATGTGTGAGGCAGGAAGCTTGATGGAGACAGCTTTTAAGGAAGATTTTATATTGTTCAGAGAGTTACCCAAGCATGGCAAGGCTGGAATTCCATCTGTTCAGCTCCGCTCAATGAACTGGGTCACTTTCAATGGTTCGCTAAGTTCTGACTATCTAAAAAGTACAGTTATTATGCTTTTAAAATCTTGAGCTGCGCAGCAAGATCACCTTGCTGGTTTTTCCTCTGTCTCCTTCTCAAAGAGGGTTAAGTGTAGTTTACAACCTAGAAGATGGGTCATGAAATCATGGAATCCTGTCATATACAACATTTGGGTCTCTGGAAAAGAGATGTGAACAAGTTTGCTCATGTAATAAACTCCCTTGTGTCAGAACAATCCTTTGCAGGAATTGTTTCCAGAAAAAATAATCTCTAACATTGGGAAAAGTTGTCCTCCCAAAGCTGATCTTTGCTTTTTAGTCCTCATGGAGGTCTCTGCACTCTGGAGATGGATTTCTGGCTACGGCAAAAGGCAGTAAGTATTTGAATGGCCTTTTTGCACAGTTGTTCCTGGTTATTGCAGGAACAGCTACAAGACTGGTGGAAAGACATGTCCCTGGAAAGATAATATCTATGGAAAGATAATGTTCTTGGGGGCCAAGAAAACAATTTGCTGAAGGGTGGGAAGAGGGATGAGGAAACAGTGGTGCACAGTTCCTGGGTATTCAAGCTCTCATAAGAGGAATTTCAAAGCAGCTAAACCCAGATTGCCTCTGAGAAACAAGTCTTGGGTGCTGCATCCAATTTTGGCTCAGGGAAGAGAAGGAAATGTATTTATCTTTGCCAAAATATGGATCTTCTTTCATGACATTAGGCCTTAAGAAGGTGATCTCTATTCCAAAATATAGAATTCATTTTTCATTCCTATAGTTAGTTATACTTTATCTCCCTATAGATAGTACTGGGACAAATTTACATGATTTTTTTTGGTGTTATAACTTCCTTTTCTTCTGTACAAAGGGTTTAATGATATTTAGCTGGCTTCCAAAGGTGTTTGATGTTGTTATAAAGAATATAACATCACCGAAACCAAGAGAGCTAAAGAATAAGCACAGTTCACCAACGAAACTATATGGACCTCTAAACAGAACCAACTGAAATCAGCACTTTGGAATTTAATGTGAAGAACACATTATGGAGCCTGCAATTAAAGACTTTTTCCCCCTAGATGGTCACATAAATAAATGGACCATTCAATGTGAATCAGTTCACTGAGGAGCAGGAAAATGCACAGCATCAGTTTTCTGTTCACCTCCTGACATGAGTACTTTAACTTCCACACCCTGATCTCTTCCATGCCCAAATCCCTCCTCTCTAGTCCATTTGGGTCACTGACAGATAAGTATGCAGGATGAAAGTCCTTGTGGAGATATTTAAACTGCTAAGCACTAAAGGCACCTACTGAGTCACTGCAGACTTCTCTCTTCCCACCTTGCAGATGAAACAAAGGTTCAATTTTGGTGCAAAGCAGAAGCACAGAATAATAGTACCTCCACTCAGGCATGGAAAGTTTGGTGGAGAAGATGAGGTCTCACATATTTGGCAGGAAGAGGAGATCTGTCTGAAGTGGGGTGAGTCCTGGAGATGCAGCACACAGGTGTTAATTTCATACACCATACAGTATGTTGATCTTAGTTTTTATTCACAAAAGAACAAAAAGAATCAGCCATTTTTATCTGCAAACTGTTTGAGTTCTGGTAGGGCTTTTCATTTTCATAAAAAAAAAAATCTTTGAAATATTCAAGGGCAATAAAATATACACCAATGCCAGGCTTAATTTTTTTATAAATCAAAGTGATTGTAAGTATTATTGGAAGGTGCTCATGTGGTTGTCTTATAAATCTTCATTTCTATTTTGTGACTGATTACGTTCAGATTTCCCTCTTACTTTCCTGCACAGATTTCTTCAGTCTCTGACCCATATAGCCAAAGAAATAAAAAGAAAACAGCTTTTCAGCATAGCTAAAAAGCAAACCTTCAGATTTATCTCAAGAAGAGACCGCTAAATCTGTTTGTTGATTTTATTCTGTTTTCTTTCCTGTGTCTAGACTGACCTTGTATCACTGCCCTACCATGGAGTCATTTTTCCTGGCTCTCTACTTCTCCTGTGGTTGCTGGTGAGGAGATGAGCCCTGTGGTGCAAGATACTGCATCAGCCCATTAACCTGCTGTTCTGTCTTTCATTTAACAACTGTAGTAAGGATGCAAGTCTCAGATCTGGGTAGCAAGCATCACAAATTTGTTCTAACCCAAGATCGGATGCCTTGCAGAGTAGCTTCTCCAGTCCTTATTTAGGGATATAATCACTATTTTTCTGATTGAAGAAGTGTAGGTTATTTTGCTCCCTTTTCCCATTCAGTCAACCAGGCCATTATAGGAGGGTGACAGGACATAAAGCTGCCCTGGCCCTTCTATCTGCTTAGCTGTGGCAATCTTCCAAAATGCTGGGGCTAGCTGGCTTGAACTCCAAGGTTCAGGGAATTAGAAAGGCATAGGAGGAAGGGATTTTCTTCAGAGCTGCACTAGGTAAGATACAGACATAGCTTATCTGCAAGGTAATGGAAAGCAAAAAAAAAAAAAGTAATGGGTGACAATAGGTCAGTTCCTGCAAGATGCTAAGTGTCGTCAATGTTCCTGACCTTCACAGCAGGAGACATTATACAGTTTTTCAGAAGGTACCACTGGAGCTGCAGGAGCACCTCGCATAATCCTACTTTCACAGTGCTCATTCCTGTGGATGTCAGAGCCTTTTTAGTATTCTCTCTCCATACCTACTATTACCCCCATTTCTGCTTCATAGAAGCAGGTACACTGAAGCATACAGAGGAAACTAGCCACACTAGCTAAACCAGTTTTGAGTTTGGGCTCATGAGTAGGGATTGGAGCTGGAGTTCACATGGCCAAAGTTTGACTTACACCTTGAGGGCACCTACAGTCGAGAGGGGAAAGAATGAAGTCCAGCCTAAAAGTTTGCACTTCAAGTATCTTAGTTAGTTATAGTAGGAATGGGATGTACAGTGCCTCTGGTGTTGCAGAGCATACCATCATGCTGCTCAGACTCCAGGGTCTGAGGCACCCAGATAGAGCCACCTTTCAAAATAACACTGTGTGATTCACCCTCACTTTAGCCTGGTTTTCATTGTCTTGCAATTTGCTATTACCTACCTCTTAGTGCAATGATTCCCAAACACATGTTGGACAGTCCCTCTGGTTTGGGAATGTCCAGAGTCTATAAGTAAAGCTGTGTAGAAAATGTTTCTGTGAATCAATAGCAACAGAACCTGTGGGTTTAAATAAACCTGTGGTTATTATGAAAAAGAAAGAACTCAATGCCTGTTATGTTAAGATTTATTTTATTATTTTTTTTTTTAAGGAAGAACCAGATGAGCAAAGGAACAGAAAGAAAAGCACTCTGTATCAACCACACCAGTATGTGCTTCTGAGTCATTATCAACTTTAAAGGAAATGATCTCAAATGCTCATGATCAAAAGTATAGTAGACAAAGAGCAAGATGAAATAAGTGACAACCAACAGCTACTCTGGGCTATCAAATCACACAAGAGAACAGAATGGCCAGACCTTTAAACTTCTTTCTATATATAAGATGTAGGAGGAAAAAAACTGTATTAGAGGAACAGATTTCAATCTGGTTGACATGTGCAGGAAGTATTTGGCTGTCAGATCTAAAATGTCCTTGGAATTTTTTAAAAGCATGGATGACAACTTCATAACTTCCAAAAAAAAAAAAAATACCCATGCTGGTTGTATCCAGTTATGCTGGAGTACATCTAACAGAAGAAGAGAAATTCATGTCTGAAATAAAATCTGACAACTGCTCGGGATTGTAAATTGGCTGTGTTTGTTATGTGAAAACAGAATACAGCCTGAACCTCCAATACATCTCTCTGGTGCTTTAGAAAAGGTCTATTTTACACAACCTAAAATATCTGAGCAACATAAGTTAAGCAAAACCTATGAATGATAACTGTGAACTGTTTGAGAAATAGTTACCTCATCGAATTCATGTAAGTCTAGAAGAAAGACTGTATGAGCTAAGAGAACATGGAAATATAAATAGCTACAAATTCAAAAACAGAAAGAAAAAGTTAAACGAAATAATAATTTTTTTACATACATTAAAAGCAGAAAAAAAAAAGAAAGCTGAATAATAAAGCTAGTGGACACAAAGAGGAAATTTACAGATAAAGGAGTTGAAAGAAAAGTAGAAGAATCTTTTGACTTACAAGAATAAAAAGGGTCTGAAATGAAGGGTGCTTTTAAAGAAGAAGATGGAAATTTTAAAATTAACATTTATAATATAAAAGGGTGGAAGCATTCAAGAAAGCTCTCTTTTTCATTTAGAGAAAAAAGTAGATCTATGTTCATATGTCCTGAAGCTGCCACTGAACTAGCTTGCAACATTCCCAACAGTATGCAAAGGTATGATGGTAGGCAGCCATTATGAACGTTAGATGTTTAAAATTATGAGATGTTTTATTCTGAGCTAACCAAGGACCTCTTTAGATTGTTAGTACTCATTTCTACTAGCTTTTTGAAGCAATCCAGATGTTGCAGAGGAGCAACAGAAAGGCTGCATTGTGCCAGTGTTTAAAAAAGAGTAAGTACTATGACTGCCTGAGCTCTAACCATCTCAAGTCTGATCAGAGTCCAGAGCTTTGAAATGGGATCATTGACAGAGGATCTGTTTAACAGATAATATACTGGAATTAGTGACAATTAACATAGTTTTATAGAAAACAGTTCTTGTAAAACTAACTTCCTAACATTTTTATGAGATTATTCATTTAGTTGATAATTATATTGATGTAGCATACTTCGATTTTTGTACAGTATTTGACCTGGTACTTCAAAGCATTTTGATTAACACACTACAGCAATACAAACCCCATGTGGCACATGTTAAATGTATTAAACCTGGTTAAAAGATATCTCTCAAAATGTAATTATAAGCAACAATCACCACTGACTGTGTTTTGCTAGTGCGGTTCTGCAGGGATTGGCTCTGGCTGTATATCATTTAACATTACCAGAGACATGGAAGAAAACATAAAATCACTGAGATAAAGTTTGCAGATGACGTGACATTCAAGGCCATGTTAAATAATGACCTGGAGAGATCTTTGCTGCATGAAAGTCTGATTGCTAGGACAATGGGCACAAACAAACAGTATAATTTCAGCAAAGCTGAGTGTGCATTGTCTGGGGAAAAGATACTTGAAAGAGAGGGGACATCTCTGTAACAGAGGCAGTAAAAATGATGACACTCATGATGACTGGTCAACTGGTGATGAACTCCAGTCTGTTCCTGCGCCCAGTGTGGTCTCTGGGCATATAAATAGGCTATGCAGCGACAGAGGATTTGGTTATGTCAGCCATAATGATGTTGAAGTCCTTTGTCCTTTTTAAGTGCCCACCACTCAGGTTGATAACAAGCTGTAGGTGGAACATGGAAGAGTGTCAATGATAATTACCTCAGAATTACATGAGAAAACATGCCTTAGTAAAAAAAGGCTTAAGGAGCTCTAGCTCCTTACCTTGTCAGGATGGAGCCCAAAGATGTTTCTGAATGGTGGAAAATTGATACTAGATAGGTCCTCAGGCTTCTACTTAGAAATACAACTGCTGGGGCCAAAGCTGGAACATTAACATTTATAAGGCTAATCTGTGGATGAATGGCTTTGCAGTAATGATCAATTTGGCCAGTCTGTTCCAAATAAAAAACATTTTTTTCTGTCTTCCTGATGTTGAATGCTGTTGGTTTTGCTGGTTAGAGCAATAGATTCATTGTAAAGCTAGGTCCAGAGCTAAAGGTAGAAAGTTCAGGAACTGAAGGTTTAGCAAGTCCTGCTAATAAGCCCATTATTTCCATTTCCTAAACAGGCTACTGTGGATCTTACACTGCCTGGGAGCTGGATAAAAACAGCCAGTTAATACACTAAAGGTCAAAACTTCTGAAGTGCTCTACAAATGCATTACAACCAACTATTAATAACTCCCTCCTTTTTTTAAGGGGTCTGGTCATGTCCAAGGGAATGCCAGCTACATTTTTCTTAATGTATGAGCACAAGTTACACATAACAACCTAACAACACAATACTGCCTCTTTAATGCTAATCTATTCCTTGCAATCTACTAGATACATGTAGAATCATTGGTGTGTATCAAAAGAGCAAAATCAGATTCTGAAAATATCTGAAAGGATGCACTAGAGTGTACATAATAATGTATTTTAATCTGCCAGGCCTTAAAATTAATCATGAATTCCCACAGAGATTTTAATAATTTTGAGATGATGTTTTTTTTCATATAGTGATATTTTTGGACAGAGTTTTTGAAATGCTACACAGAAATGGGTGGGGGAGGGAAAAATGGGGGCCATTTTTCAATTACCAGGTTAGCAGAGATACAGATAAGAGAGCTACTGTTTAATTGGTTGTTTTATTCTTTTTCTTCCACCTAATAGATAATCAGTAAGGTACCTCAAACACAAACTTTTATCACATCATAAAGTTGGCATACGGCATAAAGTTTATCTCTTTGTGAGTATACTTAAGGGAACAATTCTCATCAGACAGTGCATGTACTGAAGGTCCTAAAACTTCTGGGAAAAGTTGCAAGCCCCAGTATTTGAGCAATACGATTAGCAGTGACTCTACTCCATGACTCCCCCTTGAGTTGTTAATTAGGCACAGACCCTAAAATACAAGTTTAGGGTCTCATCTTATGTTTTGTCTTAAATATTTTTTTCTCTTAATGGAAAACACTATGTCAATGTGCCTCATGGCTTCAAGTCACCCAAGGCCATAGTTTTTGTCCAAATACCTGCATCTTCCTCTACTAAATATATTTCACCAGAGTCACTTTTCACAGTCACAACAAAAGCATTATAACTCCCCCAAACCCAAGCTATTTTATTTTATCTTTTGTTAAATGCTCTGTCTTTAACATGTGGCCATGCATAAGGTGTGGTGAACAGCACTGGTATTGCAGAAGGTCTACACTTTTCATGGCCAAAAGTAAGGTAGTTTTCCAAAATCTGCTATTGGATTCACCAAACTAATGAATTTCTAACACGTGGAATTAAACAAAGAGGTAAATGGTTATTGTGCAACTTTTTTACTGTTCCTTAGGAGATATTTATGTTATAAGCAATCAAGCGTGACAAGAAAATGCATTTAACGCCTTCAAAAAAACTCCTTGCAATTTTTTTTTAATCAGAGTATTACATATGTTCCACCAGTTATATGAAATATGCACAATTGTTTGCACTAATATGTGTTAAAACTGGTAATTTCCACAGCAATAACAGTATGAGACAACACTCTTTCTCCATTTTAAACATATAGCCCTGCTTTTATCTCTTCTTACCCACAGACACTCCTAGTTTTAATGCTGTTTGCTTGTTTGCTTGTTCCTTCTTACGAGTTGGTGCCAACAAATATTTCAGACACTGAATATCTGACAAATTTCTGGGTTGTGTGTTAACAGCTTCTGGGCTATGTTTTTGGTTCCCAGTTTTAATGGTTAAGAGGCAAACGGAATAGTGATGTTTATGATGAGAGGGTAGATGAAGGGGTCGAGGAAGGCTGGGAATAGCTGAAGTGTGTCTGACACAGCAGTTTCTCTTCTGTATAACTATTTTATTTTTATGAGGCTGCAGCAAATTGATAGCTTCTGATACCATAGTCAATAAAACGTTGTGTAAATCCTAGCGATGGGCTGGAAAAAGATTGAATTAAAAGGGAGGTTTTGGGTCACATCCATATCTCAACTCATTTCTGTTCTGCCTTATCCCAGTACCTGGGGAAGCACTTTCTTCGCAACTAGCCACCCAGTTAGTACCTGCTGAGCACCCAATGTCTGATTTTCTTCTAGCTGCCCCCCCTCTTTTTATGCAAACCAATTTCCTATCAGTTTCCATTTCAACCCAAGGAAAACATTTTTACAAAGTTTAAACAAGTGTTAAAAAGGGGATTTAGAAAGAAAATCACTCTGAAATCTTCCCAATACTGGAATTTTGGTTTTTGGGTTTTGTTTGTCTGTTTTTTGTTTTGTAAACACGTTGCGGCAGTCTACTTAGCCATAATTATTGCTGCAGTTGTATTACTGCTTCTTCCAGGAAGAAATAAAACAGGATCACAGGAAAATTCAGGTCAGAAAGAACTTCAGCAGGTCTCTTCTCTCTAATCCACTCTTCTTCAAACAGGCTGAGCCATCCGCTCAGATCAGGTGCTTGAGAATTTCTCTGGTCAAGACTTGCAAAGCTCCATGAGTAGTGACTCCACAAAATCTCTGAGCAGCATTTGGTACTGCCTTACAGTGTTCCTGGGGAAATTTTTCTCCTTGTATCAGTGTGAAGATATGCTTTCAGCTTGTGCCTGTTGTCTCATTTCATCTTACCTTTCACTGTTGTAAAGAGGCTAGTTCCATCTTCTTGATGACTTCCCCACAGGTACTGGAGGGTTGCTGCTGGATGCCCTGAAGCTGCCTCATCTCCAAGCTGAACAAGTACTGGTCCCACAACCTCTACTCACAGGGCAAGTTTTCCAGTTCCGGCCTCTCCTGAGCTTGCTCCAGTTTGATGACCTTTCTTGTACTGGAAGGAGAGGGGGGCAATATCATTGTCATAAACCAACCCTATCCCTTACTGGCAACAAGTTCAGGGAAAAATTGTGGCCTGACCAAATAATGTAGAGTTGAGCTTTAGGTGGGCAGGATAGTTACTACATGGCTCTCAAGCACTCTGGGGCCATTTACCAACCTCGAGCATAATCTCTGTTATCTCTAAGAACTCTACAATCTCTAACCACCTCTAGGAAAAGGATCTCTCATACTTAATTATAGGGGATTTGACAGAATAGGAAAATTGCTAGACTGCAAAGAGACCCTCCTGCATCCTCGGCTGGCCTGAGTGAGGAGGTGATGAGCTGGCCATGGGTGTTGATTTTTTTTAAATCTAAATCATAGAGAACTGAATACATCCAATTAAAACAAACAAAACCAAAAAACCAACCCAAAACCAAACCCAACAAACAACAACAAAACCCCAACGGACAAACTAAAACCTACTCTCACCTTTTCACCCTTGAGGATTGTACAGAAGAATTCCTGAAGTGATTTTTTATGCCATCTGTATGGTCACACTGTAAACCTGCCTGCTGTCTTTTCATACTTTTGTAAGAAAAGAGAACAAGAGCAACAAAAATATTAAAGATGGATCTCAAACAGACTAAGGTAGGGCTTTGTAGTCTATCTCTGCACTTAGATTTATGATTCAATATGATTTAGGGAAAAAAAATGGCATCCTTTTTCTGGTTTATAAAAAGCCTTAATGTAACATTACATTTATTACATTAATTTGAAAGACTACAGCAAGAATGAAATATAATTTAGAGCTTCCCCTGCAAACGGTGCTGCTAATAACACTAAAATACAGTTTACATTTTATGCAGTACCCTTTATGGAGAAGGACTCCAAAGCATTTACAAACATAAAGAAACAGAAACAAATATGACTTTGCTTAACGTTGAAATGCAATTTGGAGCTGTAGGTGAGTATCCATCAGTGCACAACAGAAAAGGAGTTTATGACAGAACATAAAGAAATATTTTGCACCTACCAGTAAGTGCAAGAGGAATTTAACTAAGCAAAATGAAATTCCCTATCTCAGCATCTGGAAAGGACATCTTGCTTACGTACTTTTCCTCCTGGAAAAATGTCTTATTTCTGGCTCTTTACACTCAGCCTTTTAGACCATGCTGACTCACCATGAGCAGTGGAACTTGGAGAAGATAATAAGGGTGAAACCAATGGGATTCAATAGAAATTACTCTGAATATCAGACAGGATTTACTAGAAAATTATTTAAATTCTGGAGGACTGAAGAGCTAAGCTATGAACCAAGCAGCATTTCTATTACACACTTCTAGTATGACACAAAGTGATGTAAATGCCTTGTGGAAAGAGGCATTGCTGTGTCAGATTTTTCTAGAAGAGCAGCATTAAGAAACCGGTACATAAATACCTCACACTTATTATGATGCCACTGTTAACACCTTCACAATTCTCTTCTCACTTGCAATCATTACCACTGAACGCAACAGCACTTTTGGAAACACTGGGAGCATGTCTGACATTTTGGGAAGGGTTCTGCCGGCAGGCTGGGGGTGCTGCAGGCATCACAGCAGTGTTTATTATGGCAAAATTTTAAATGGCAGCTAGAACAGATGGACTGCTGTACCCCAGAGGCTGGAATGTGGTGATGAACAGGGAAGACACTGTAAAATACTTCAAATATGTCTATTACAAGGCAAACTATAACCACTTTATAACAATTCTTAAGCATTAAGCAATTTTTAAAATAACAACTATGAGTATAATTTATGATTCTCCTATTAATGCATGTTTAGTAATTACACTCTTTGAAATTAATGTGATATTTACTGAATTGCTAACATTTTGTCCTTTTAATTAAACACCTCTTTAACCAAAGCAAGGTTGACTCCAATATGTCCAAATGAAGCATGTAGCACTGTGCAACTCGCTAAAAATACCAAATGTTTATTAGTGAACTCTGGTAGCTAAGGCTGGCAGGCTGCTTGCTGTTGTACCTTGTATGGATGCTGTGCCGCTATTGCCAAGAAAAAGACAAGATTAAAATGCATCAGATTAAAAGCAGAACTCGTTGCATGTACCAAAGTAATCCATAAACAGAGATTGTGTTATTCTGTATTGCCACTTTGCAATTTAATACATTATTTATTGTTTATTTAAAATGAGGGGCCTAACTTCTACATTACCTGTCCTTTTGCATTCACACCTTCAATATCACACTCACACAGTTTTCTGTTGTCTGTTTTAACAGTAAACACCAGTCTTCCTTCTTCATTTCACACCTCTTTTCTCAAACTTCTCCCGTTTCTCACGGGGACAGGTTAGCTCCTCAGCAGAACATGGAAAGCTGAGATACCGTGTGACTGAGGAAGTTGGAAGCAGCAGTTGTGGCCATCTTGACATTGAATGCTAAGGATAAAAGCACAATAGTGTCAGGAGGGAATAGGACATCACCACAGCAAGCGGGGCAGGGGACAAACCCATGGGGTTGGAAATCCTACTGAGCAAATGGGACAGGGAGGCATACCACTGCAAGGGCTGGCACCCTCAGTGTGCTGTGGGCAGTGCTTTCCTCATAGTGACTGTGGTGGGGCTCCTGTTGCACTCAGTGTCCCTCATAGCATTTGTCCCTCCTGTGGGTCCTTGTGCAGTGATTATGGTGGGAAGGCAGAGTCCTGCAGATGAGCCAGTGAGCTGCGAGGTCTCCACCAAGATGTGAAGAGTGAGGATGTGCCCTGCGCTGGCTCTGGCTATGCGTATGTGTCTTCTAGCAGTGAGTCCCATGGAGACTTCAGCCATGTGCCATCACTCAGGTCAAAAGGCTGGCAGACCCCAACCTCACTGTCAGGTAGCTCATGGAAGGAATGGGCTCTCAAAAGCCCTGTGCAATGTGTCATGTTGTTTTCCTCTTTCAGCCTTGTAAGTGTGTGAAGGACTTTGTTGTATGGTTCTGTTGAGCCCAGAGAGAAACCTGAGGTGCTCCAACCTCCAAATATAATCTGAGACTTACGAGAGCAAAATCATACGTGGCCAGAATGAGAGCACTTGCTGCTGAGATGGTAGTCAAGCAAACATATTTGTTTGGTATTTTACATGTGTGGGTCAACTTGGTACAGCAGTATTTTCCTCCTGTCTGACAGCGATGAAGCTCAGCTTGGCTTTCCCTGGGGAAAAGTCCCAGGGTTCCTGTGGGACAGGGAAGAGCCAAAAGAGAAATGGCAGTTTTCCTTTTTCTCCCTCTCCCCTCAGCTTTTTCCTACAGTGGAACAGATGACCAGCATAGAATGGTTTCCAGGCTAATTGTCAGGCAAGTGAAGAGCTCAGCACAAGCTCCAGTACTCCAGGTTCAGTGTGTCCCTCTGTCACCATCAGTGCCGCTCAAAGAGGAGAGCAGTAGCTAGTCCTAATTCCTTAGCCTCAGTGATATCCTTAACCTCACTCATAGCAAAGTGCCTTTGGCATTGCTGCTGATGGGAATTTTCTGGAGCTACAGGAGATGAACAAGATGCTTTTGTGTCATGATGTTGCTGTGCTTTGGGGTGCAGAAGGACAAATGCATAGGCTGTTCATGCGCTTTCTGAAGCTCATCATAAGCACAGGAACACGCATCTCAATGCACTGACAGAGATACGTCCTGAAACTTGAGGAAATGCATTGTCTTTTGCCTGATGCCCTTGGGTGGGAGCTGAGGCTGGGGAAAGTAGGGCAGCGGCCCAGCAAAAGAACCCTGCAGCTGCCTGTCCTTAATATGGAGAAAACAGCACTCACTATGTGCTTTCCCACGCCAGATGCGGTTAGGAGAGACATGACTCCTTGCTATGTACTGTGGTGGTATCCCTCCCTGCTGGCAAGGGTTCAACCTGCATTTGAAACAGAAGTGAAAAGCAGCAGGAAGTCCTTGAGTTTCTCTTGTGCTTGCTGATAGACACCTTCAATACGTTGAATCCCTGAGTTAGATTCCAAGCCCTGAAAAAGTCAGCCTTTAGACTGAGAGTTCTTTAGCCTTTCTAGGGCTTTTCCAGTCTAAGGAAAATGGATTTCTGAGGAGTCACTGAACCCACTCTGAGGATAACCAGGTGCATCCTTTCTATTCCCCAGGGTTTTATTTTTCCCTGTGGATTTCAACTCTTACATCCTCATGCTGGGAGCAAGGGATCAGCATCTCATCTAATCTTGTAACTGTTGGTAGCATCTGCAACAAAACTGTGGGCTGGACGTATTTCACCAGCACTAAGAATCCAGGATCCTGAGGGAACTCAAAACTTATGATTTAATTTTAAGTAAGTACAATGAAAAGACAGCTCAGTTGGTGCAATTTTATTATTCATTCAAATTGCAATAATTTTTTTTTTTAAATAACTTCTCTCAGCAACTTTTCTAAATATTCTGAATACTTTTTAATCAAAACTGATGAAATGGGCAAAATTACATATTTCTATGCTGTTCCCTGAAGTCAGCCACTTTGAGGTGTTAATTTGAGGTCATAACCTAATATTATTTGTGTCTTAGTTAAATCGGTCTTTAACAATATATTTATTTTCCAAAATTTTGGTTGTCATCTGCAACTGTTATGGAGGAATATTGAGATCTCTATTAGATAATCATTATAAAAAATGTTTTACTTGTACGAATACTTTGTGAGTTATTCTTACATATGCTCTCCTGGCAATGAAGATTCAGTCTGTCAAGACATTATCAGTACCATGACCATTTTGGTGTAGCCATAAACCAGTTACTGACTTTTAAAGCTAGTGAATGTCAGTAATGTTTTTTCAGCACTTCTGGTTTGAAGGAATACCTGTGACCTGAGATAACTGAAAGACTGAAATTAGAGGATTTTTTTGTGCAGCAACATGGTTACTACTATATCCTGACTCTGCCAACCTGTAAGTACGTGCTCAGCTGTAAATCCACAAGTGGCATTGTCTTTAATGGGACCATTTGTGTGCCTAAAAATCAATCATGTATACACATGCAGAATTGGAATCGCAATAACAGAAAATAGATGCAATGATTAATTACCCAATTGAAAGTTGTTCACAAATACTGTGTCTGACAACTCTATAAATCCAATGAAATCTGTGTTAACAATAAATGACCAAAGCCTAATACTAGGAGTACAGCCTAAACTGATAGGACAGGAAGTTATAAATTCAAGAGATATTAATGAAGACTACATTTAGGCATTGGGAAAACCTTATGAAAACAAGAGCAGTGAAGCGTAGTCACAAATTGTTCAGGGACACTGTGGAACTGCCATCACTGGGGAATTTTAAAGAAGTGGTCAGGCAAATCTTCCAGGTTTTTCTCTGCTTTCACTCCTGCCTCCTATGGCAGAGGAGCAGACAAGGTGATCTCTTGCACCTGGCATGCTGGTGGGTTATTAGTGTAGCATCCTTGCTACCAGAGCACAGTTTCACATTAATTAACCCTGGATTGGTTTAGGATCATATCCTGAAATGTAAAGATCAGTCATGAAGCAGGCAAAGCACACAGCTGCACCCCTGTACACTTGGTCTGAAAGCATAACACAATGTTTATACCAGCTTTGTGTAGGAGGATAGACAATATCTGATTCAATATAAAATTAGAGCAGTATAAGCACCTGATTCATCATCATCTAGAGTATGGTGATCTGCCTTCAGTATTTGTGAAAATTAGCTTGTCCTAGCTCAGTGCTTTGTATCATGGGGGGTTCAATTCATACACTTTGGAACCAGATGTGAAAACTTCTTCTGGATGATTGAACACCGTAACACCTTTGTCTTTTGACACTAATTCTTTACAACATACCAGAGGTTTGGCACCATATTTTATCCCAGAGAGGGCTACTGAGAGTGAGCTGAAGAATGGCTTCTTATCTTGGGAACTACTTACTATGAACACATCAGCTGGTATAAGACTTCATCTTGATCTGCTGATTCGTTTGAATTATCATCACTACAGCAATGCCACTGCCAGAAGGACCAGCCTTCCACCTACACATACCCTGCCTCCAAAAGCTGCCAGCTCCATGTTGAGTCCCACCAACAGACTTGGATATTGCAAATAGGGGTTAGTGGTAAAGGCAGCAAAAGAAAGCAATTAAGGATAATATGCCACTTCAAACCATGCAAATATTTTCAGGCAGAATGGTCAGACTGACTGGAAGCCACCCAAAGGAGCCTTGAGGGTGGGCCCTGATCAAGATGTTAAGAGAGATGAGGAACTGAGTATAACATAGAGTCAACATTCCTTTGCACATTTCTGGTAGCAGCTTCATAAAATGTAACATCATCTTTATGACTAGCTCCTTGGAAATTGTTACTTTACTGTAATTCAGAACTGAATTCAGCTTTCTCAGGGCTGCTCTGCTGGTTCACTCGGCATCCTCTCTTTCAGAAGAAGAGGCTCCCATGATACCTACCCAGGGCTGTTCTTGTTCACTTCTTCTTCTCTTCCTCAGATGACCTCTTGTTCATCTCTCCTGGCCAGTCTTCCAGTCCTGCACAGATCTTTATGCCAGATCCTTCATGCTGTCTGTTTTTCTAATAGCTCTTAAAGAATAACTAACCACCAGTTCAATGCTGAGGTGACAGAAACAGTGATCTTATTTTCCTCTTCAAACGTCTCCCAGTTTGCTCTGGTTTTTATCTACATCATCAGCATCCTGTTGGTCACTGTGACCAGGGTTCAGCTTTGACCTTGTTCTTTACAGATGTGCCAATGCTGTATCTAAACATCTATCCATGTAATTTCTCAAAATTTCTGCCTTCCAAAGCAATCTATGATGTCCTACGCACCCTTGGCCCTGGTGAGGTGCTGACTGCTCGCTCCCTGGACCACCTGAGAAACTCCTGCCTGCCCAACACCCATGATAAAGAAAGCATTTTCTCACTTTCTCTGTTGCTTTTCTTTAACCTTGGGAAGGGCAGTATACAAACACCAGCAGATTCACTTTGTTTTCTTTAAGTTTTTCCTTCCATCAGGTACCTATAAAAATTGGCACCAATTATGCAGCTGCTATACTGAGAGCTCTGCTTTATCTCTATCTGAAAGTCACTCACTATGCACCCTCCAACCATGTGCTGCTCCCTTCTTAGCTTGCAGGCTGTGATTCACTTGTAGCTCTGTGTTGGTACAGTATCTAACACAGTAGATTCAGAACTTAAATAGCCTGTAGGGCTGACAGCACTGTAAGGAATTGATTGCAATATATGATATGAGTAGAAATGTATATATTTCAATGTAATGTCTTTGACACTACCATCTGGATCATAGAATCACAGAATCGTAGAACAGGTAGGGTTGGAAAGGACCTTAAGATCATCTAGTTCCAAACACCCTGCCATGGGTAGGGACACCTCACACTAAACCATGCCACCCAAGGCTCTGTCCAACCTGGCCTAGAACACACCCATCTTAAGGCTTAATATGCTGTGTAAGTGCTTTGTAAAAGCAACCTTTAGGAAGAACAAAAATTGGTTAGTAACATAAGTTACAGGTTTCTAGAAACTAGAAACATGGGATGTTGAACAGCTACTGCCACTACCTGCTTTTGCAACGTTTTTATTCTCTTACCAGAGAAATCCTGATGTCATTAAAGAACTGAAGGCATCACCATACAAGCCTGTAGGATGTTTCTTGTTGTGCTTTACACGCTTTTCCTTCTGTAACAGTACCATAGTTGATACAATGTTTTGGATATCCCTGTTTGAACAGAGATTTCACAGTCTAATTGCACCAAAAGCCAGAACTGTGCATAAATGGGAATGTTAGCTCCAAAGCTTTTGCTTCTTAAGTTTATGGAAGTTCTTCAAATCATTAATAATTGTGTAAGGAACGGACCACAGAGCATTTCTCTCCCTCTAGTCAGAGATGTGCCAGATTGCTGTTTATCCGTGATCTTCCCGGCAATCTATGAAATTTGAAGCTTGGAGTGATGCATATTTAGGTCTTGGAATCAGAAATTTCAGTTTAATGCCACTTTCTCATCAAGTGCAGAATATGGTGTACATCTCCAGATGGCCTATACAAATGCTCTGCTGTACTTCACTCACTTTTTGAATGTCAAGCATCTCTGGGATTCAGCACATCACCAATTAGCATCTTATATCCATTTGACAGAAATGATTCCTCATTATTTCATACATTTCTTTAATAATATTTGCACACTGCGTTCTTATTCTGGTAAGAGAACAGGAGATAACTGTAAGATCAGCAACTGTTCATTAAATATTTTTCTCTGTGCTATCCAGAGCTGTTCACACATTTAAGCTGGTGGCCACCTCTGGGTTGAAGCTCTGTCAGTGAAGAACAGTCATCTTTTGTCTTTGCACTGAGCAAACACTCAGCTCTTGCATTAGCAGTTTTTTCATTATAGTATTAATATAAGACATACCCCAATAGCATGTGCACTCACACCCAGATCCTCTCACCCAGGAAGCAAAGGAAGCTCAGGATACAAGAAACTGCACCTCCACTCAAAACTTCCCCCAAATCCCCTACTGACACTAACTGCTTCCCTGAAATCCATGTTTACCATTGTCCCTGAAACAGTTACAGCTGCCATCACTAACCAGGCTGCTCTGAAATATGCCTTTGTACATGTTTGAAGAGCTGATATGTCATGCCTTATACCAGCCTACTTTGCGTATGCGTACATGTTGCCTCCACGCACCCCTTAAAGTGTACACTTGCACCCTTCCATGCGATGCCTGATAAAAACCCCACAAATATAGAAATTGATCTGACTCTTGATATTGATACTGGAACCTTTCAGCTATGTGTTTTCAAACCACATGTGACAGAAAAAGGCTTCTGTTTAGAAACCCAAGCTGCGAGCATTGTCAGCTGAGCCCAGGAACAAGTGTTTTCAAGGAAAATATATGAGTAAGATTTGCTACAGAGCTGCCAGTGTTGGTGACATTGCAGTCCTAGTTATGAGGGCAAGCTACATTTAGCCTCAGAAGTACTGTGAACATCCATGGATTCATACGAATAATTAATAATGTATGCTTTTCTACTGATCGAACTATTAAGTTCTTTTGTGCATGTGTGAGAGTGTAAAAGCTCCATAGAGGCATAAAGGAGAAAGCCTAATAGGGCTGTAATGGACAAGGAGGAGGAATGCCTCCTGAGCACACAGAGTGGCTGCAAGTCCCCAGGAAGTTGTAGAGTTAAACCACGTTCTGCATTAGCTTGTGAAGTACAGGGGCACTTACGGGTGCAGATATGGGTGGGAAAGGGATGGCATGAATTTTTAACATGTAAATATTTTCGTGGTAGCAATAAAAGCAACTGTTGCTTTTCAGAAAGTAAATGTTTAGGTGCCTTTTCACTGTACTCCTTCTTTCTGCCCTGTCTCTCATGATGTGGATGGCTGAACTTGTATGTCCTCTGCTTACAACAGTCAAAGTCAGGCAGAGCAGCAGCCCCAGAGGGGAACAGCAGCATGTTCAGAAGAGCTGGGATTGCCTGGGACAGTCCAACACCTCCCACCAGAAATGTGGTGACCCTGTACTCAAGCTCAGATCCAGCCTGGGCTGATGCCATGAATAGCATCTCAAAATCAGCTCTCAGATCAGCTGCTCCCACCCCAATATGCCCCATAATTAAGGAGCCATGACACCATTTGCTCTGTCTGCAAAACCCCAGGGTATGATCTCACTGGAGTTTACAGCTGAGTTCCCCTCTCTTTCACACTCTCCCTGTGCATGCAGAAGTAACCTGGGAGTGCTGGTGGCATCTCAGGGTCCTCTGTTTTCTGTGTACATGTGCATAGGTGTCACATACTGCTGGTGACATGGCCATGAGCTAGAGACCTGGTGATGCTCCTTCTGCTGAGATGCTCACTCCTCACAGCTGCACAAAAGGCAGACCTACCCATATACAATGCCAGGGACACAGAACAAAAGCTGCTGGAGGAAGGTGCAGAGGGGATGGGATGCTGGTGTTGACACGGTGAGGCAATGAAGCCAGGACTTCATCATCTTTCCCATTTATTTTTGTTTTCTTTAGAAGCAGACACACCATGGGCAAGCATAGAAAAGAAAATGTTTTCATGTGACCCTGTGTGCGGCTTCTCAGGTAAAAATGTGAAATGTATGAAAGCAGTGTTTTAAAATGCATATTATGTTTCTGATAGACCAGAACTGGTGGAGCAGATCAGATCTCTCAGTTAAATATGCACTCATACATTTTTAAAAAATGTATAATATTGACTGTATCAGATGTAATGGCTCCTGTAGAGTCATTATGGTGCACAGTGCAGGCTCTTTATTTGGTATTGTACCAATTTGTAGGGTGGACTGTCATGGTCTTAATACAGATGTATGTTCATAAGAGTATGGAAGCAGAGAATGCTGCGTGTCACTAGCCAGCTTTTAATTTCAGCATTTTTAGTCTTTGAAAAAAACACATTCAAGCTTAAATTGCTCCTTCCCCTCTGCCTGATGAGCAGGGTCTGAAGCGTGGCCCTGGGTTGGTGCCGCATGTGGATCACTGGCTTGCAGCTGGGGGAAGGTACAACACTGGGTGTACGAAGGGGAGCTGCAATGCAGGGTGGAAGAAAAGGAATTTGGCCTGAAAAGATCAGATGGTTTGTGTCTACATTGGCGAATTAAACTGCTTTAGGGCTGCAAGACAGGATGTGTGAAAAGATCAGAAAATGGCTTGATTTGTATATTCTTCGACAGAAGATAAAAATGTCTAATGTAATTGAGTTAAAATGTGAAAGGAAAAATATATTGACTGAGCTCAGATACCATATTGCATGTCTTGGGCATGTGAACAATTTTTACAATCAATTTATGAATACTTAAAAAACTGGTTTTCTGTAGAAAAACAAACAAAGCTATACAGAAATAAACAGCGTCTCTACAATAATTCTATAACTTCATACTGATGTAATCCACCAGCTCACAGAAGAAGCCCTCCATGTAGAGGAAACCAGAGAAACTATAATGATTTTCAGATACAGTTGACAAGAGACCATTTAGTAAACTTTTATTTTTTTTAACTAACAGTATGCAGGGATGTTGTATTCTAGGCTGCTACTAATAATCTCATCAGAATGCAAAAGCAGTGACTGTGTTATAAAATCAATGATCTGTTATATTCTGCAAGAATTTACAAAAGCCTAATGTCATTTACTACACCATGAGAACCATACTTGGATTAAAAAACAAAAAACCCCAACAAAAAAACAGAATTAAAAAAAAACAATTACAGCTGATGAAAAACAAGTTTGCTAATGCCAATTTTTAAAGGTATGATACATCTCAGGGTTAAAAAAAGAATATATCCTGACTCTGGGAAAGGGAGTGGCATTTGTGTTTTGGAGAGCATCACACAACAAGTTGATCCAAACTATGCTTACATCGCATCCTGCAGGGGCAGCTGGGTTTGTGCCCTGGGCTCAGGCTCTGGGGAACTTTGCCCACAAAGTTTGTTCGAATTTTTTTTTTTTCCCTGAACACTTCTGACAGAAGAAAGAGTGCTCCATTCCTAAAAATAGGTTTTCAATTATTGCAAAGGAAGCACCTTTGTTTGATTTTATTTTATACAGAATAAATGAAGCAAAACCTAGAAAGACCCAAGACCTTGCCATGCACTAGACACATCATCATCATAGTAATGGTTATTCACTTTCACCAGCAGTAAGATGTGTTTTGCAAACATAAACTAATTAAGCCCCACAACCTTGGAAATGATTCTGTAATTTCCACTAAAACGGGAAACTTAAGTGAAGGCCAGATTGTGACACACTTACTAAGTGCAAACGCTCCACAAGTAGCTCCATTGACTTCCGTAAGACCCTTTTTGGTGTAATGTGTAGTTCAATGAGAGGTATCACAGCCTGGTGTTAAATGACTTGCCTGGAGGTACAGCAAGTCAGTGCGGGGCCAGCACCAGGCTCCGGGACCCAATTCAGTCACTCCCAGGGATGTAAATTGTACCAAAGTTGATGTGAGCTGCATGCATGTGCCTGACAGGACCAAAGGGCCCCCTGTGGCTCCTATCTGCAAGCCTTCTCAATCCCTCTGTCCAGGCTGCAGAAGAAATGAAACTACGAAGAGCTTTTTGGAAGCAGCCTGTGATGAGTTGTGTCTTTTTTTGTTGAAGTTTGAGATCCGTAGTGCCACAGAAATCAAGTCCTTATTCTGGGAAATGGGAATACAGGAGTTATTTCCCTTATAAAAGATTAGAGATGAAAAGCAGACAGGTTCAGCCCCCAAGCAGCTAGGCCCAGGGCTCTGGGCTGCTGCATTCTGCCAAGGGTTTGGCACCCAGCAGATGATAGGTCAACCCTCCTGCACAGCCCTGAAGGCATTAGGTACCATAGGATGAAACTGGCTCTGCTAAGGCACAGGATGCAGCAGCTGCAAATAGTGTGAGGTTAGGACAAGCGGTATCTGTAAACGGGAGACTGCACTTCCCATGGTGAAGAGCAGAGTTATGATATGTCCTGCATTACAGGGTGTAGAAAAAATTGAAATAAATGGCATAACTTTACTTGAATCACGATTTGAATCTTATGCTTTAAAAATAAGGGAGACAGCACCATGTTGAGCAGTAAGGACTAAACATCATACTAAGAAATTACTCATTGGGAGTAGCAAACTCTGACTGCCATAGATTTTGCCATAGGAATAGCTCCTGAGCAAGACACTGGGGGCTGCAGCAATGCAGTCATGCAGGTAGGTCAAGCAGAGGAAACCAGTCCTGTCGTTTGTGCTTGCATTGGCTCTTCAGTGAGTGTTTTGCTATCTATAATTTTCCTTGTAATGATTACAGAGGATGAAGGGAGCTATAGGGATGCTGGAGAGGGACTCTTTGTTAGGGACTGTAGTGATAGGACAAGAGACAACAGGTTCATACTTAAACAGGGGAAGTTTAAGTTGGATATGAGGAAGAAATTCTATGATGCTGTGATGATAATAGGCAAAAGATTCAGACTTCATGTAAGTAGACTAACAAAACCAAGCAAAAATACTTTGCCTTTAAAAATATACTGAGGGAGAAGTCATAGAATCATAGAATAATAGAATAGTCTGGGCTGCAAAGGACATTAAGATTGTCCAGCTCCAACCCCCATGCCATGGGCAGGGACACCTCACACTAAACCATATCACCCAAGGCTATGTCCAACCTGGGCTTGAACACTGCCAGCGATGGAGCATTCACAACTTCCCTGGGCAACACATTCCAGTGCCTCATCACCCTCACAGTAAAGAATTTCTTCCTCAT
>JANRGW010001146.1:8949-25559 GCA_024733675.1 Psilopsiagon aymara | reverse complement strand
GTCCCCCCCCCCCCCCCCTCCCCATACCTGTCATTCTGAATAGACTTCACAGTCTGCGCACACAGACAAACAGCCTGACCTGGCCAGCTATCTTGACCCCTAGGCAAGAAGAAGATCACATATGGTTATTAATATTGGGATATTAAAAAAATGTAATCTTCAAGGCACTCAGAGAAGCAGGCTAGCAATTATACAGTATGCACTGGATGTCAGTCAGGGCGCATGTTAGCCTGACATTATGTCTGAGAATGCTAAAACGCTCATTTTGCTCTGATGAAGGGTTTCATGTACAGTTTCCCTCTATATCTCTGAAAGCTGGTAAGAGAAGTTAGACCAAAGCACTTACGTCTTCAACTTATCTGTTCTTACACTTCCCAAAATTTAGTCTGTTTTACGCAGTTTTGTAATGTAAAATATTTGTAGCTGAAAACTGATGTAACCAGGAAAAAAAAAAAAAAAAGCCATGATTTTACATTAGATGAACAAAACCTCTCAATATCACAGTTGTGCTAAACATGCCCCCATTACAGTCTGAATATTTTACCAGTATACAGACTTTATTTCATTCATTCTAGACATCTGCACATTAGATGGTTCAAACACACTTAGTTTATATGATTAGCTAAAACATAGCGAAACACATTTGTACATGCTTGTGATATATATGCACATTCACATACACAAAGCTTCATATACAATAGATTTAACAGTGTCATGTGTCAAATCTTAGTGCCACCAAAATCAATGGAAAATTTACCTTTTGCTTGAGTTGGGTCAAATTTTAACCCTTAAAAAACAAAAATTCAGAGTCTCACTCTGAATGTGCTGAGAATATCAAACCCTTGATCTGACACCTGTGTATAGCCAGGTAATTATTTCTATTTGCCCCACTCGTTATGCTTAGACAAAATGAAATACGATGGACTGAAGCTTTCATATGCTGCATTTTGCTGACATCCCAGTCCTGTTGGTGCCACGTGGAACATTTTGGATTGCCAGTGCAAACGCAGTACACGTCCAGCATCCAGCAAAGAATGCTCTGAACACCTAAGGCATACTTCTATACCTGTCATATGGAAGGCAGAGGAGCACAATCTTCAGTGAAGTACCAAGTCAGTTCTAGAAGATGGTGTCAACATAATCTTTGTGCTTGAAACAAGATCTAAAATTGTCTCCAGAGGTAGTTGTTATTAATGCTCCCAGTCCAGATAGTTTAAATTTGCTGTCAATAATTTGGTTTTGCTGCAAACCACCATCAAGCCTTTTCCTTGCTTCCTTTCAAATAGAAAAAAATTCCTTTCAAATTACATTGGGCCAACACCCAGGATGGGCCTTCTACCACTGATGTGCTAATCTTATGATCTGTAAGTCTGAAAAAGGAGTTTTATAGCCCTGGAGGTGGGAAGTTTCCAGCTTTCTAAGAGAATGCTGGCACTTGTTTTTAGCTCTGATAGGCCTTGAGATGTCAGACCTTCAAACTCTAATACTATTATGTATGGAAAAGCTATTATAGAAAAATGTAAGATGTTTCTAAAATATATTAGTCACAAAGTCACATTGGTGCTTTTTCCCCTTAGTATCAGTGGAGCTTGTCTTTGTACATGCAGCCATATGAAAAAAAAAAAGTACTGATACAGTTAAAGAGCACTCTATGGATTTCTAACATATTTTTCCTAATGCAAAATATGCAGGAGGTGCAAAAAGCATGATAGTTTCCTGTGGCAGGGTCAGCATACCTTTTTCTGTCTTTTTTACTTAACACAGCCAACTCAAGCTTGAGAAAATAAAACCTTTATCCCACTCATCCCAAATACTTAGAAATGCATACTTGATAATGTACTCAAGCACTCACACATGTATATACAGAGAAAGTAGGAAAGATTACTGGCAGTAAAGAGAAAAAATATAAAGGAGTTTGGGGTTTGGCGAGAATGAAATAGGGCTAAATGCTGCAGAAATTACACCGTTCCAGATGTAGACGGCACTGTGAAAATAGACACGTAGGAATATTGGTAGAGCTTGAAGAACAATGTGGCAAGGTGGTAAACACTGGTTGTATGTGTGTGCAACTGAGATTGCAGAGAGTGAACCACGAGGCAAGGATGACACTGCACAGTCCTGACGGAGCTGGCGTTTCAGAGTGAAATTCCAATCTTGAGGCAAGAGAGGAAATGTTCCTGACAGGTTGGGGCCTTTCAGGGTGGAGGCTTTCTGGTTTTAAATAGTAGCTGCTTGAAAAAATGCGCACAAATGTGGAGTAATTTAGGAGGAGAAACAGGCTATGGATGAGGTGACCTACTATGTATGCTCACAAACTATGTCATGGTTAACAATAGCCAGTAACCCGTTTTGATTTGTAAAAAATATTTAAGACGTGGATTTCATTCTGACAACACATACACTGTAGCAAACAGGGAAGCTGTTTCAGTGAGAAGGAAAACACTTCCAAATTCAAATCCTCCCCTCTTTTTCACACCCTCTTTGTGGAGCAGCCTCTCTGACTTTTCTTTGTAACTAGCTTTTGTCTCTAGAGCACCAGAAACAAATGGAAAAAAACTCGAAATAAACTTAGGGAGAAAACCAGAAAAAGTAACCATCAATTTCAGCAAGAAATTACCCAAATAACAGAACTTTTTGAACTGGATAATTTCTCACAGTAGTGACAAACCACAGCAGTCAAACCACAGGAGAGCCATTTCCAAGTCAATTGACAGCGTTAAGGAACACTGTCAGTTTGGAAAACTCCTGGGCCAACTCCATTCTTGGAGTAACACTACCGAGATCACCAGTACTACAACAAAAATGGATCTGGCCCAAATTCTTCCTGTCTTTTTCCTTTCATCACCATTTTAATAGGAAATAAACACATTTTTTCATGCTTCAAACAAATTCAAAGAGGGAAAAAAAAAACAAACAACAAAAAACCATACAACCAGTAAAACCTCTGTATTTCTCCTGTATCTTTGCAAATGTTTAGACTTTTGTTTAATAGTGTGACCTACATCGTACTAGAGAAAACACCTTAAGGACTCTGCTCATGCCACTGGCATCTGAATATAGGTAATACCTTTGTGGCAAATTGAGGAAATAACCCTCATCAAAAACTAAAAGCTAGATGAAAAGTTGGGGATGGGGTATGTGAATGACAGCCTGGTATATGTCTTCGCAACTAAAAAGAGCAACTGGTCCTTGGAAAGAACTACTGTAGTTCTTCAAGCCCAGAGCACACTGACAGAGCCCAGCCAGGCCCCCTGCAAGTTAAGCACATGAGGAATGAAATCTACCTGAACAAGGGACCAAAATATCGGGCTTCAGTCAGACTTCGTGACAGCAGCTGCTGCCTTTCTGTCCCAGGTAAAAAGGTTTCTGAGTCACCAGCAACCCCCTGAGCTATAGCTCTTTGTGGGAGCTCCCTGAGCAGGGGGGATTTCACTCTCATCACAGACACACTTACATGTGCTTCAGCTACTGTCCTTCCTGTTCCTTCTCCTGACACATCCCCAGCTTGGTGTGGGGTGGGAAGGACACAGCACACACAGCTGGCACTCTGCCAGCCAGGGACTCCCCTACATGAGCCGAGCAACCTTGCCTTCCCCCACGGCAGGGAACTTGCATCAAATCTCTGATTTCTTTTGCTCCATTAGTGGCAGAAAGGGAGCTGAGCCAAGGTTAGAGTGGTCTGCCCTGTGACTGCGTGTTTGTCATATGTTTCCTTACTGCAAGTTTACCCCAATGACTAATGCCATCTTTAAGAGTAAGAAGTAAACTATTCTAAGATCCAAACCACTGGAGCTGTTGAGAACCATTTAGAAGTGTTTCATTTTACAGGGGTATAGCAAATAAAAATAATAATAATTAAATAAAAACCCTAACAAACCACAAAAACTAACAGTTATGTACCCTGACCTTCCAGAAAGAGGGAGGGGAAAAATCTAAAGTACTTCAAGCCTAATTTGGGGAAAAGCTACTCAGTGAGCTACAGCCAAGATAAATGCATATTAACACTCCTATTTTGCTTTTACTAATTAGCACTATTACAGGGTTCAGCAGTGACATTTCAACAGTAATTGATCCTCTGATGCAATTTTTGTGTATTTCAAACTAGCCAATACATCCAGCCAAGAGGGCTGTGCACAGATAGAAGCTGGCAGTCAGCACAGGGGAGCTAGTCGCTGCCTGAGTGCGACCTTGGAGCCTGGGATGCTAAACACACGCAGTCAACAGGAGCCACTAGCACTCGACAGTTCTGCAAATCAGACACCTAATCCCTCCACTTTTAGCACTTCCTTCAGCACTGGCAGGTACCTCAGCTAATTTAAATTCAGGGGGTGGCTGCCCCAAACTGGTGTTTGCATATACTCACACAGGGAATCAGGAACGTCCTGGCTTGGTCTGGAATTTGTATTTCATTTCAAATTTTGTGCTGACTTGGTGGGGTGGGCATTTGGCATCATATTTTCACATTACTTCACACTACATACAGGGTAACTTAGTTACTATCTACTTTTTTCCTCTTTTAACCCTAATGTGAAAGATTTTAATGTCAAGCAGCATGAAGGCCAGAACAATCCAAAAGTCAACACAGCCTCCCCAGTATGAGTTCAACCACGACAGACATCCCATCTGTATTTGATGGTGCACCTTAATAACAATCAATAATGCATTAAAGTTAACACTGAACAGCATAAAAAAAGCACATTACAAAGAGCTATGCCTCAGGTTTGCAATCCACATGCAGAAACAACATCTTATGTTTTCCACCAGCAAATTAATATCTGGGGTAAATATTTGCAGATAGGTGGCTTGTTAGCTATTTCTGTTCTTCAGGCTCAACAAATAGTTAACTGCCTATGGGTATTTGCACCTTAAGTCACAATGTATAGCAATAAATGTGTGAAAGCAACAACAGCCAGCTCTCTGAAGAGACAGGCAAAGTTACTGGGGTGTAAGCCGGATGCTTCATTCCTTCACTCTCCTAATACTAGGGGGAAATTAATTCTTCCATGGGGTAATTCAGAACTGGAGTTTTTTCCTCTTGGCTGACTAAGCAGGAAGTGGCCTAACCACTTGATGTAGGCACTCAATGCAGAGGCAAAAAAAGTCATGGATTAGAAACTGACAGGAACAGAAAACAAGCTAGAGGAACTAACAGGTCATTTAACAGAAAAAAAGTTACCTCGGAGCCTTCTAACATCAAACTAGGACTTAGCAGTGTAAATGAATTCATGACAGTCAAGACCAGCTGAAGAACCCTCAAGAATGCCAGAGAAGTCTAAAGCTAGATGAGCATGCAGGTAAAATTTAGTACAGACAAATTAATCCAAGAAAGTATATATTAGAAGGAATAATTTGAACCAATCAAACATGCTACTGGTGTCTAAGTTGAGTGTAACTGCTCTAGGACACTTGGGCATCAGAATGAAGAGGGGCATGGAAAGAGCCATAAGATGAAAGACAACAAATTTTCAGCACAGAACACAATAATGTTTGTTTAAAGCAGATTATATTTTTGAATGCACTAGGCATGGGACAGTATGATCACACAGCTCCACTGAGAACACTGTGTTCAGATCTGAAAAACCTGTGTATTTCAAGAAAAATTTTTGCAGAAGTTGAAGGAGTTCAGAGATCAGTGATGGGATTAGCAGAATTGTGGACAAAATTTCACTAAAAGCAACACTGAATAGGCTGAAAGTTTTTGATGCATGAAGACTTTAGGTAGAAAGCAGACAGGATACAAAGATCATAAAATAATTATAAAGATTATTTGAAAGATATAAAAATTATATAGAAACATAAAGAACACACAGTCTTTCTTGTTCTGTTGCCAGATGAATAAATACACAAAATTTTAGTAACTTAAATGAATGACAGAGAATTTTAAAAGATGAAAAACTATATTTGTATGCAGATTAAATTAACCTGTGGAACTCCTTCCCACTGCATGGGATTGAGCGAAGAGTTCAGTTTATAAACTCATTTGATGTTTGCGTATGACTAAGGCCACGCAAAACCACTTCTGAGCAAAAAAACCCACGCCCAATCTTGAATTCGTATGTCAATACAAATTTTTAGCCTCACTTAAGTACAGAAGACATGCAAGAAGAAAAATAATTTTCCTATATGGACAGCATTATTCCATATTTGACCATGAAAGAATTTTTTTTTCCCTTGCTTTGAGAAGCAATTGTTAGCCAGTCAGGAGCAAGGAGATTAGATAAGGTAGACTAATGGTATAATTTGCTGTGATAGGACAATGATTTCATACTTGGCCTACTGATGTGTTATTGCTTCTAAAATAGCATCCTTCTCTGTTATGGGCAGCAACTGCAAGAGGTGAACTTGACTAACTTTATTTGCAATGGCGTCCTTTTCACTTGGACTGGGAAGACAACTCACAATTAAGTGATTCAGAAACAGCTCCAAAGAAGAAAGGAAGATTTTTTTACACCCTGACAAAACCCTGATAATTTCAGCCCTACAAGTGTCTTTAAGAAAGTTATTAGTAACTGGTAGACAAAACTTAAAACAGTAATGGAAATCCAACCTTTACTGCAGCAGACACTAACATATATATACTTTTGTACTGTAGTATAGCAGGTGACAGTAGCAGCCTAGGAATGTATGGACACACATAGTTTTGAATTCTGTTTATACTCTTGGGAAGTGTACGCTTTTATAAGCACACATACCTGCTTTTTTTCTTTCCTCAACTGCATCCTGTGTGCAAGAAACCCAGTCTCCAACAACTGCGACTTCCTCCCTAACACTAGTGTTGGATAATATCTGCCTCTCCAAGTTCTCACGAGCATGAACATCTTCAGACTCCATCTCTAATTCCTTTCTTCCAGTAACAAGACACTCCATTAAGCATGTGTATGGATAAATACAGGCAGAAAGACATAGATATTTCTTCACATTAAGTGGTATACTTAATTACATTTCGATAAGGTCCATTTAGGCTGCCAAACATACTAAGGCCAACCTCTTACTCACCTCTGCATGGCGAGAGACACATTTTCTTTTTTCCCAAGGCCATGCTCTGTTTCCTACTCCAGACAGTATTGAGCTCACCTTCTAAATCTATTAGGACAAACAACTACTAGAAGTAAAGGAGAGACATTTGTTTAGTTCCTGTTGTGAACGTGTGAGGCACAAAGCCTTTGTATCTGCACAGCACAAAAGCTGAGTGAACTGGGATACAGGCTTGAACTCTGCAACATGAGATTTCAGAGTTCTCCTTTTATTGATTAGCAGCTCAACTCTCTTCCTTATCACAAAAAATACTGAGAACATACAACTCTTCAAAACCAGCATAGCTCTTGTCCTTTGTATACCCAGAAATGCTTTATGTAAACCTTATCTGTTTGATACTTTTGAGGTAGCCAAGGCCACAGAATTTGAACTGTTCACTAGAGAACTCATGAAAGAAAATAAACACCCTAGAAAGACTTCTGAATCCAGGTAATATATGTAATACGTTAAGTCACAGACACTCTCACAAACATATTTTTGTTTTTCAGGAAATGAAACAAAAACATTCAGAGACTATGGTATCTAACTGAGAAAGGATTTTGGTTTTCTCCTGTCAGGAGTCCCAGTGACTAGTTTCAAAGATTTTTTTTATCCCTTGAGTTCTATATATCAAAGAAATTCAAGTATCATGAAGATACCAGTGAACAGAGTGGATACAGGAACAGGAGACAGAGCACATTAATAGCATATCCAATTCATCATCGCCTATGAGATCATCTTAGCCAGTCAAAAACTAACAAATGATATCCACAACTTAGGTACAACTCTTGTTTCTGAGATGCAGCTGCAACAGGATTAGTCCCAGGGACCATTACAGTACTGCTTTCAAATCTGCCCAATGACTCTAAGTCATAAATTTGGTAAAATTAGTCTGAAGCTATTTTTGTGGCCTGTGATCTTTGTCATCTGAGAGCTGACTTCAGAAGATCCTGCTCTGATAATATCCCAGCAGGATCCTCACTTTGGCCTGGGTCAAAGCTTTTGAGTCACAGAAGTTCCTGGACAAATAAGGGCATAAGGTTTTCAGAAACACTTGCAGTTTGGCCTCGTTTTTTCCACCAGCTTCATTCTTCCTGATTTCCAGTCATTCATTAGCTGCGTACATATCTGCAAATGTCAAATGGTGTTTCCAAAATAGTAACATCTAGATACTAAAAGCTGTCTCATTTCAGTAGTAAAGTGAGCCTTTTTCCATGCTCTCATCACTAGCAGACACAAAGAGCAAGAACACCAAGATCCTCCTTAGATTTTGTTTTATCGCTCTAGCTGTAAAAATATCAAGCTTCTGGTCATTCACAAAGTGTTTATTCAGTTAGAAAATTTTAGTATTTTTGCCTCAATCTACTTTCCAGAGAGCAAGTCTTTGTCTAGGTTACACAGAAAATAGAAACATTGTTCTTTGAATGGACTGAAGCTGCATCAGAGGAAGTTCAGATTGGATATTAGGAAAAGGTTCTTCATTGAGAGGGTGGCCAGTGTCTGGAACAGGCTCCCCAGGGGCATGGTCATGGCACCAAGCCTGTCAGAGTTCAAGGAGTGCTCTTAGTTGTACAGTTTCATATTTGGTAATCCTGTGAGGAGCAGGGAGTATGATTCAATGATCCTTATCAGTCCCTTTAAATTCCAGATACTCTGATCCTGTGATTCTGTGAATAAGAAGTGCCCTTCCTTCTCTTTTGCTGTTAGAATCCAGAGTTTTGAAATTAGCGTAAGGATAACATCAGTCATACCTGGTATGATACTTGAGCCAGTTGCAACTTTTTTTTAGAATTTCCCATGCAAAATATCTTCCTTCTTAATAAAGAAGTCTGAAAATGACTGATGTCCCCCACTTCACCAGACAAGAACTGCTATAGGCCCAGTCACTAATTTAGAATGTCAGTGGAGAAATCCCATAGATGTTAAACAGCTTTAGAATGAGATGATATACACCACTGGAAGTGGGTGCTAAAGTTCTGGTAAAAAGTTTCCACTGTAAGCCTTTGTTTTAAACAGGGTCATCACAATAGGATTGATTTTGCACTTTCTCTGAACAAGGGTAATCTATTTTTCCACAAAAAGTTTGGGCACAAACTATCCCTGAACAGCAGACTCTGTGCTGCATTTATGGGTAGAGGTCGCTCTATGGTTCTCTCCAGGAGAAGTACACAGAAGTGGCATATGTTCTTCTTTGGGAGAGTTTACAAGGGAGAACAGAGATTACAAATAGGCTCTCTTCTTTGGGCAGACTTCCAAATACTGTTCCCATATGTTAGTTACCTGCACACAATCCAGTAATAAACCACAGTTATATAGTTATGTATTTTAGATATGTGAATCATTTTAACAGCATGGTTTAATTAACACTCTAGGATAACAGTTTTAAATAAAAAAAAAAAAAAAAAAAAAAAAAGACCTTTTTTTATTAGGAACTCATGTGGTCAAAAAGCGACTCTTGGAATAAGATTAGTATATTACCATCCATGGCATGGCTCCCATTAGCAATATGTAGTTTCTATTTATGCATACAAGTAAGGAGTATTGCTCATGCTCCTCATACATGACAAAAGCTTTTTTTTCTGTTTTCATCACTGCTACTGCAAGAGGATGCCCAAGGCATGGGAATCTCTACACTTCATCATTCAAGGACTACCTTTGCTCAATTTTTGTTTCCTTCAATGCCCCCTGCCTTTAAAAGCTAAAGATTATTTTAATGCCTTCCCTCCCACATGGAGAGTAGCACATACAGTTTCCCCCAAGGCTATGGCACACAATGATCTCTGTGTATCTGTCTGCTGCAGAACTGTCAGGCTGGCATCTTCTGACAGTCTAAGGAGTCATTTCCATGACATCCTCCTTCACAGCTATCCACAAAGCAAGGGTTCTGAGGTTCTTAGCAAAGCTTAACTTTCCATATGTATCATCATAAGGATGTACGATCATCGTTCTACACTATCTGCCTGTACTAAGTACACCAGCCTAACAGACAGAGCACCAGGATCAAAAAATGTTAGAAGCTACCACTTGCAATGTATGGTTTCATAACATAAAACCCCTATCCACGTTTAATGTAATTACTACCCATTTCTTATTGTACTGTATTGTATTTTGCTTGCAAACATATACATGGAAGTTTATCCATTAAAATTTGTCTCCTGCATTGTGCCTAGTTCTTGCTAAAACCAACAGAATTGATATTACTCTGCATTTCACATCAGCCTCTTCACTATCCTTCCTTACAAAATCCAACTGTAGCATTGATCCAGTGGTACACCAAAGGAGAAAAAACACTGCAGAAAATGAATTTGTCTATCTAGCAAGATAGGCACATATATAGCCAATACTGTCTCAAGAGCAGTGCATCAAACAGCTCAAAGCTCAGACCTGTACATATGCAGTCTCTAAGATTTTATTCCCATCAACCCTCCTATAATTTCCCAATCCTGGCATTTGGTCTGGATGGACTGACAAATGCAAACACCAGTGTTTCTCCTGAAACACTTAGCAAAAGCAATAGCAAGGCTGAAGTACACATATTCATGTCAAAACATAACTTTCCTGTCATTAGAGGTGGTCTTGGCAGTCCTGGGGTAATGGTTGGACTTGATGATCTTAAAAGACTTTTCTATGATTCTATATCTCAGTCTTTTTTTTTTTTTTTTGTCCACATTCTTAAATATATGGAAGAGATGGTGAAGAAAAAAACCCCACCTGCCAGAGTCTGCTAAACTGCAATCAGAATTTTAGAGAAGACACCTGTAGTGAGTTGTGTAATATCAGATAGAATCTCCTAAAGGTAACAATAAAATCTATTTGCAAGGTTGGGAGAAAATGGACGCTAATACATAGCTGCAATCTATTTATGCACATAAACACGTGTACTCATATTGACATAATACTCCTACATACACTATACACTGCATCTCTACTTTTTCTACTTAATCTGAGTCAGAAGTAATTACATATTTCTCTTAATGTCAGAATGAAAGAACTCCAGGCACAAAGAACAGCTGTTATACAGCCATTTTGTGTGTTGAGTGTACTGAATAAATGGGGCTGATCCTCTTTATGCTGTTTTTGCTCTCCTCCTGGCTCACTCTTCTCGCTCTGCAAGAGAAGCTATGAGCTCAGACTCCACTGGACAGAGGGTATATTGCGATTCATGTCCAAATATCCTGGTACAGCCTCCTTTCAAAAAGTAATTTTAGACATCTTCAACCAGGACAGTATGCAGACTAGGATCCTGGGCAACATTTCAGCAAAATTACAAGGGGATTCTCTACACCATGACTTGAAAATACCTCTCTGCTTTAGCAGTGTACCATAAGCTGAATATAATGTGCGCTATTTTTCACAAAGACAGTTACGCAGGACTGAGGACTCAATGACATCTGAATATTAAATATACATGAAATATATGTGAAAATTACTTATACTATTATATTTCAAATTTAAAATAAAAAATAATAGGTTTGAAATGGCTATTCTGCTGGCCCACAATTTGTTTGGGTTTCTTTTATAGTAAGTGTACTTGCCCGTAGTGTTTCAGTACATACAGTAGGCATATACACTATGTATAGCTATGTAATGCTGACTACATAATGTTCTTTGAATATCTGTTTCTCTTTATACATGTAAAACACAACAGCATAATCTCAATTACAGTAAATACAATTTACACTGGAAATTAAATTTCATAATTTCATAAAATATTTAATACCTTTAATGAACAGAAACCTGAAAGTACCATAAAAATTGAAATATCCTCTATAGTGAGGTTTATGTTCAGCAACAAATTAGAATAACTTTTGTTTATCACTAAAAACAGCTTTCTTGACCTAAACAAACATGAATAAAATTAAGCAAAATATTCTTTGGCTCCTCAGATGTTCAGACATATTCCAATTTCCTTTCCAAAATGATTTCTATGCAAATCAATGCTGCACAATCTCCTGACCTCTTTTACCATCATACTGGGACAATGACAGTTCAATAATTGGACTGGCACATATCTAGGATATTTGATTTTAAATTAAAAAGTTAGTGCAGTACAATAGAGACAAAAAGAATGTGACTTGCTGTTAATACCAGACTGATCAAGTATTAACGTTTCATGCCAAACAGAGTAAAGCAAAAAAGTGATTTGGGCCAGTAGTCCACTCGTCCCCATATGCATATACTTTACACCCACCACCTCAGTTGTTAATTCCTAACAACAATCCTCTCATCCAGAACAGGGATAATGAGAAAAACCCAAGCAGTGCTCCTTGGGGAACTGTTATACTAAAAGTTACCTAAGGACTAAATCCCACTTGTGTCTCCTGCATGTGATAAAGATGAGCAAAGCATTCAATACCCCTGGCTGATTTAAAATACAAATATGCAAACATCACTATGGAATCCAGACAGACTATTCTGCTTCGCTGATGACAGATGCAGAAAAAAAGCTGGTCTAATTAAGCTTTTGACTTTGAACCAGCAGAGAAGTGGACACCTCGCTTTAAAAAAAAACATGCATAACACCAGCTGAAGAGCAGGTGCTGCATGGTATTTGCATTTCCTGTGAAGGGTGCTAGCTAGCAGGACCAAGCAGCTGACCGTGAAAATTCTTGGCCCTAAGTGACCCAAGGACAGACTATAAATCCATCCTATAAAATATAGTAAAACCCCGTTTGTTCTTCCACCCTTTCAGTGTGTGATGTTATACATTTGTGATTATCTCATTTTACTGGGCTCTTTAGAAAGCTGTTTATGATCATTTGTGGACAAAACAAAGGCTCATTGTAAACTCTTTTTTAAATAAGTTGGAAAGTCAATATGAAACAAAGGGCACCACTTTCATGACTGCTACATGCAAGCTATGCTTGTGTGTGTAATATTACAATGGATTTCAGCAAAGGGATAGAGTCCTAGCTAATTACGAAGCAAACCTATAATAGTATTGCATTAGCAACCCAAGAAATTCCTATTGAATTGCATACATCCGAAAACAGAAAGACATGCTTGTGCTGAAACTTAATTATCTTGGCAAAAACTGTGAGGGCCAGATTCTCAAAAGACATAAACACAAAGATCTGCTTTACACTACTGAGGATCTAATCCTTTGTTAATTCAGATAACCTCCATCAGATAAAACTTACCATTTGGACTGACTAATTTGCCTTATTATTTATGGCATCTATAGCTAAGTAATACAATTACTATGCAGTTTGTGAGTAGGAAAAAGAATACTGATGATCTCCAAATACAAGGTCTGAAAGGGACAATCAGCATGCTCTGCCAGGTTAAAAATGTTAATGCTGTTGCGTTCCACCCTAGACAAAGAAGACAAGCCTTTTTCAAGGACAGTTCTGACTGACATTCTTTCTTATGGGTTCAAAGTAAAACATTATGGTAGAAAATGAATACATCTTTGTTTGTTTCTTCAGTCATCGTTAGCAATAGACATAAGGGTATTCTGTATTTCAGCCCATATGGAAAGATCATCAACACTTTCTGCTTCTGGGTCCTTTGCCAAAATACCATATCCCACATGCCTTTTACCTTAAAACATAAAAGAAAAGGTGTTGTTCTGGTCAAGTAAAGAAATAATTTTTACTAGCATACGTCTAATGTTAAAGCTGCCTAAATCCTGCCAAAGACATTAAAACACCATCTGCAAAACAGATTTTCATTAAATTGATCAGTTTAAAGTTAAGCAGCTAGGCAGATGATGCCTTTGAGCTAACCTTTAACCTTCTTAAACTGAAATCAGGTCAATCCTTTTGAGTAATATCTTTGCCATTTGAGAACATAAGAGGTAAAGTGATCTATCCAAATTGAACTGACAATCATAGCATTAATAGTGTTATGGATCAATATTTTGTCAATAAAGGGAAAACCAAGGTAGTTTTTACACAGATGAGTACTAGTCTGCTAACTGGTGCCTGTCACTTTCCCTGAGCTCCTAAATAGTTGCGTATGTGACATAAACAGTAAATATCCAATACAAGCCTAATAAAGCTAATAATATTTTTGATAGACTAACTTCAAATATTTATATATGGCTAGAAATTGCTCATGTCGTTCAGTTACTCGGTTAACTAAAACATTTTCTCAGCTACTCCAGTTTACATTGCGAAAAGGATACCCTGTATTTATTTCTTAAAAGTATTTGGAAACTATTTTATGAGCACAGGATATGATACATGCAGTTCCCTGAATCAAAAGCTATTTGACTAAGCTACAAAATGGCTTCCTTAAGAGTGGCTCTAGCTATATGTATTCTATATCCACAGAGATAGATCACTGTCCTGCCTCAGCTTCCCAAACCTGCAGAAGCTGAACGCTTCCTCTTGCAGAATGGAAATGCACTCTGTTGCTATAGAGGCTTTCTCTGTTTATTTGTGAAGTCATTGAATGCTTCCTGATGGATGCTGCCAAGGACTTGCAACTCCTCTGTGGTTTAATTTGCTAATATCAAGCTCCACAATTCCAAACGTATGTCTTTGGGAAATTTATTTAGGCCAAGCTGAGTTCACTCTGGGTAAGGCTGTCTTTGTTCTGGTTCCTAGTAGCCACATTACCAATATCATTTGAATACTGCACTTCTGTAAGGAGCAATCAGGCCATTTCTTTTTTAATAACTTAGAAAACAGCTAAAGGTTTCACTTTGCCATATTTAGAATCTAACTCTAAACCTGACATTTCAGTACTGCCTAAAATTATATAGCTTCAGAAAAGAAGCCCTGATGTTCATGGTAGCTTTAAAAGCTATGGTTATGAAAAGACATCCTTTTATTCCATCAATAGTTAAGCACAGGAAAAGATATCAAGCTGTTACGGCAACATTTATAAAAAGGAAATTCACAAAACAATAACATTTAAATAAATATAATGACTAAAGAAAACTTTGAGGTGCTTGACAAAGCAAAGGAACAAAGTCATAGATGCTTTTTCTGTGCCTTCAGATGGTTTTAGTATTAAAGCTTTTATTGCCAAATCATATTCACAGCACCTTAATTTTAAAGGAGTTGGAGGAACCGCCTGAATATAAACACAATTCATGAATATTCGATATCACTCCCAAGGCATATATCTATTATTCATACAAATTAATGTTCTTTTTTTCCTCAGGTGCTGTAAAAGTTTATTTATCTGATGTATCAAGAGAAAAAAAGTTTACAACTCTCTTTGTGTCAACAGCTTCACCAGAACCTGACAACTATCAAGTCTGCTAGCAGATAACTTTACAGACTTCCAAAAATCTCATTTATTTCCACCTTGAGGCCTGAATCTACACCCATAATTAGAAGTAAAGTTTTCTGGGTGACACACAAAGGCACTGCTTTCTGTTATAAAGCACAGACACATCTAGAACATTTTGGGGTTTAGTGACACATGTAGTACCACCAACCTCAAATCTCAAAAAATAATAATACTAATATTCCAGTTGATATTCTAAAGAAGTCATTCCTCTGCTTCAAATTATCCTTAAAGTGAGATTATATAAAAGTACTGTGAGCACTTGTACGTACTGCTTCCCGAGATTTGTTAAACCTATCACAGTTCAGAGTTTCAAACTTCTCTAAGAAGTCATGAGGGACAGAAACTTTTCTAAAGCTGAGATACTCACTAGCAATTCTAGGAAAAAGTCTTTAAAAATACATTAGGAGACTTGCAACCCTATGGTTACCAGCAGTAAACTTTCAGTTTTCCTTCTGTAGCACACGCAGTTTAGAGGGTGTTTAAGAGCATATGCATTTCTTCTCCGTTCAGATGTCTTTCACTGTTTCAGGGAATGAATTTAAAAGATTAGCAATGGTCATTTGCCATGTATGCATCACACAGGTGTTACTGAATTGCTCCATGTAACAAATGAGGATTTGGCAGAGAAGCAGGATAAGCAGCAGGACATTTTGGTGATAAGGACTAAGAGTTGAGACTCATTCCCTTGCTACACTACATCAGATATTTTGTAGGACAAAACTCAAAACATACAAATAAGATTCTACAAGCCCAAACATATCTGACGAAGATTTCTCTAGGGATTCAGCTGAGTGAATGAGGACACAGTGCTTTTTGAGTAGACAGTTTGTACCCTGCAACTCCATAGCTATGCCTGTAGCTTTACTTAAAAAGCAGATGGTATCTTATTTTCAACAGTCTCTAAAGCTTTGGCAGTGAAGCCATCTGAAAACAGCTCTTTCTTTGCCTTCCCCTCTCCCATTCTATCATTCCTATCTGTGATATAGTTTGCAGCAGCATATCTTTGAATGGTGGCATCATAAAACAGATCATTGAGAAAATCCAGGTTAACACTTGAAAGAAGAGATGGGAACCAACTATCTTTATCTTAGATCATTTAAAAAACCTGACACAGAGTATGACTCCCTACAATCAGTGTAAGTGGAGGGAGCAAGTAACCGCTTCACAAGTGACACGGGAGGAGGTACTTCTGAGGGCAGTTCTGCCGCTGATGGAGGCTAATTGTGTCACTAGACTCTTAGCTCTTCTGGCACTTTTCAAAACAGGACTTGGCTCTTTAAAAAAAATAAATCCAAAGCAAACTAAAAAAAACAATCAACCACAAAACCCACCACCACCACTCCCCCCTC
>JANRGW010001145.1:0-24841 GCA_024733675.1 Psilopsiagon aymara | reverse complement strand
ACCTTAGTTATTAAACTGCTCTTATCTCAACCTGTGGGAGTTGCATTCTTTCTATTCTCCTTCCCATCCCTCCAGGAGCAGAGCGAAGAAAAAGGGGGAAGTGAGTGAACAAACTGCGTGGCTGATTTATGGCTTAAACCACAACATAGTGGACATATCTTACAGGGCAGAAGAAGCTGGCAGGACTGTGGACTGCCCCATGGGATCTCTTTACCAGGGAGTCGAGAAGCATGCAGGAGTGGATAGCTGCAGAACAATCTCTCTGCATGCTGTCTGAGCTCCTTCTTCCAAGTCCTGAAATCTCTCCTCCTTTCACCTGGATCTTTTTCCCCCACAGTCTGATAGGGTGCTACTGCCATTCATATCACTGTGGGAAAGCTAAATTAAAGCAGCAAGTTGGCAGGTACTTCAGTAATTGTTGGCCTAAATGAATGAAGCATTCCTAGTCCTGTGCTTCACAATTTACTAATAGCTTTGCATTTTCCTTTCCTCCTATCAAGCTCTTCTCTGTTATACAAGTTCAACTGAAAGAGCTTTCTAGATTTCAGGAGAAAGCCGGACTTTTCTCTTTAAGACTGATTTGAATCTCAGTATGTATATATGTATATCTAATTTTAAAGGCCCAAGTGATTTACACAATTGATTCCCCTGTTGGTAGCCTCTGCAGGAGAGGATATCTACTGAATGCTTCTGGATTAATTTATCATGCATACCTATGAAAGCATGATGGACCCATCAAATATGGGTGAGTTTTATGATTACTTTTATCCACAAATGACTGGTTTTAGAAGGATCACACAGATCTCTTGCCAGACTTTTACAACAGCCTATAGCTAATGGATTTATGGCCAACATACCCCATGCACACCAGATTACCCTAAAGAAGCTATGGTGTGTACTAGTACAGTACCAAACAGGAAAGATATGAAACAATATGAAACTCCTCTAGATAAGAGATTAATTTACTATTCTCCATGCTATAATTTTCATTACATTTTTGTCTGTATTTGGAAATGGACAAAGGCATAAAGCTGTTTAAAACTTCAATATTTTGGGTGGCCCTTTCAGTTTCAGAAAGGCTATGGCACTCAAATGAAAGATTCATCTTTGCCAGAGTGTTCATGAGGGAAAATCATTCTCAGCATGTTGTCCCTCTGAGATGATGGAATAGCTATTTGGGATAAATTGCATTTTCAAAGTTATATCCTATACGTCCTAGATAGGAGCCTATCCTGATGACCTAACTAAAAGATCTAAGACACTCATTTCTTAGGAAACTGATGTTTAGGGCTTTGCACCACTGAGAAAACTACTTGAAAATCTAACCTGAAAATGCCTTTGAGATCTGATGCATTTCCTTTGTACTGAAGCTCTCCAATTTTTCTCTGTCAAAATTAGGGAATCTCAATTTCTTGCTTTCACTGTGCTTTCCTTCTCCTATTGTCTCACCTTCCTCCTTTGATCAGCAGGATGCAAACTTTACAGAACTTCAATAACAACAGTATTGACACATGGAAGAGATTGTTTCTCCCTTATCTGTGTCTTAGCCAGTTCAAAGACAATCAGTTTCCCCCAGGAAACCAGTGTGCCAGCAGACTGCCCATGAGTATTTCTTATTGCTTCCAACAACCTGTACTTTTTGCTTCATAGCTGTTTGGAGAGCTTGTACATTCACAAACAGTGGAACCCAGTGATTTCACTTTATTGTCAATTAAACTAAGTTTTAGTAACAGTGCTGTCTTTAGGCTGATTATTTGAAGGTCAAGTGTCACACTGGAATAAAACACAGTATTAGCCTCGTATATGTGAGATAATGGCTCATGAAATCATTGTTCTGCTGTATCATGCTAAAGTCTCACCGGCTGTAGCTATGAGAATTTCACTGTATATGTATAGTAGAGATAACGTGGGTAATGACTTGTGTAATGTCTACATACTTTGTCAGGATGGTAGATCAAATCAAAAGGGCAGCTGGCCCTGCTAGTTCATTGCTCCATTAGCAATGTCAGAAGCAGCAGAGAACACTTTCACCTCTGCCTCTGCAAAACCATGACTTCTGCTTCACTGCATGGCAAGTGATCCAATCCTTTGGTCGCCAGGACAGAGGTTTAAGAAGAGAAGGCACAAGGAGGCTATTTAAGCACTCATATGGGTTGATTTTGGTCTGTCTTCAGCCCACTACCATGTAAAACCTCAGCAAGGCTGCTTGGTGGAGACAGAAGCTGCAGTTCTCTTCCTCTCAGGGCCTGGCTGTCAGGGTGTCATGGTGCAGGGGCACCTGCTACATCTTCTCTGTCACCTTCACTGACCAAAATGTGTTTTACATCATCCCCTACTCTTCCTAGTCCCAAATAACTAGTACAGAATCATAGACTCATAGAATAGTTAGGGTTGAAAAGGACCTTAACATCTTCTAGTTCCATCTCCCCTGCCACGAGCAGGGATGCCTGGCCCTAGACCATGTCACTGCATCATGCAGTGGCTTCTTGGCTGGTTCCTTGTTCTCCATCATGTGCCATGTGTTGCATCCAGCAAATGCTGTGTGCTACACAGGGGCTAACTGGCGGTTACTTGTCCAGGTGGTTTCTCATGGGCTACTGCTTTGGGGACCATGGAAGAAACACCCACCACTGCCTGGCCATGCAGCCCTGTCCCTGCAAGTGCCATGACAGCTAAGGTCACACTGCTCAACCATTTTTCCTACTGAATTAGTTGTGCCCAGGTTGTCACCGTTAGTTTGCTTCATGGAATTAAAGAAACATCAGATCCTGAGGCACATGGCTGATGCTTCTGGCACTTCTGTTTGCTGGATGGATTTCTAAGGGCTCTTAGGGCAGCAAAGGAAATCAAATCAAGCCAGCAGCAGCAGCAAGCCATGTGAACCTTTGCATAAGGGACTTCTGTGGGTGGATGTATGTAGTTAGAAGGCAGAGCTCTCCCTGTCCCTGGGCTGCTTCTGCACAAGGTGAGAACTTCCTTCCTGGGGACCAATTAGAGGATGAGCAAGCTCAGTCACTTGGTGTGAGTAGGAGAGTAATGTGGTCTCTCTGTGTTATTCCTCTAAATGAAAGATGTTAAACGATGTATTCCAGAATGGGGTTTGGTTCACAGTTTGTATTTATCAGTATCAACATTAAGTCACACTTCACCTTCATATTGAGCTGTATTAGAATATTATTCATTTAAAGGAGGGGGTGCATGGATGTACATGCTTTATTTGGTTTACCTATAAAGACAACAAGAAGGGCTCAAAGAAGAGCTTGATTGATAGATTTAAAGTGCACTACCATTACTCACAAGCCATATATTTATTAGCAAAGAATAATTATTTATAATTTATTATTTTTAAAGGTGAAGGAGACTTTTAGTTTTATTTTCTGATTTTTTTCGCTTTACTCCTTGCCTTTTTTTTTTTGCAGGTAAATGAATACAAGAATAACTCACCTGAAAATTGACATAATTTTCTTTGAGATGTTGAAAAATTCAAATCAAACACAAAAAAGGAAAACTATTTAAATTAGAATTAAATTCCTATACCCATAATATTGCAGCCTTTAGAATAATATCTGTACTTTTAGAGAGAAGTATTCTTTTCCATCAGCTTTTTCTCTATTCATCTTCTTGCATCTGCATCTGCAGAGGTTAGAATTAGTCAGCACACTCCAACACATTTTCTGACCTAAACCTGAAAGGTATCTCTAGAAAGGCTGAATTCCAGCCTCCTGGAACTCCTGAAACATTATCTAGTATGCTACTTGCATGAGCTGAAAGAGAGCTGTATTTGGAAAACTGGGAAAAAAGAATTCATGCATTTGAAATCTACTTAGATGATGCTATCATTATTTGCAAGATGCATAGCTATTCTGATGATAGTCACATGAAAACATGTCAATCAAATATCATCTAAATCTAATATAACTGGTATTATTGCTCTGAGTTACTCTTATGTTTTCCTGCCAGTGTTGTCATAAGGATGAGAGCACACTGATATGCACACAAAAGGGCTCTGTGAGTACCCACGAGTGCTTCTCCCTTATGGGGATGGATCAAGGACTCTATCAGATATTTGAGACTGTCTTGACTATAGCCCAACTGTCACATCTGATGGTGATGTCCTTCCCTTTTCCAGACTTGCCATGAGGGTGTGGAACAGACTCTCAGAAAAACCAAGCTGCCTTGCAAATTGATGCAGCAACCTGAGCTCAGGTAGGGCTGCAATTCAGACTCATCTCTAACAGACATCCAGGGCAGGTTTATAGTTAACAGGGATGGCTTTGTCACCATGAGGGTTTAAAGCACAAACCATGACTTTCTTTGGCTTTGTTTATTAACTTCAGAGACCCATGATTGTCTTGCCATGTGGTTAATTTGCAGTAGAAGTGTTAGTGGTCTCCAGCAAATCCAAAGGCACTTCTAAGTTACATCTACACATATGCAGGGGGAAAGCTTTGCCCTGAGAAGTCTGTGCTTGTTCAAGTGACCTCAAAAGCACCTGAAAAGTTTTACAAACCCATCTCCAAAAAGAAGACAGTGTAACTGGACAAGCACTCATTCGGGGAAAGTAATTAAGCTTGGGAGTGGCCTCTGGTTCACTGCTCATAATGCTACATGAGATGTGATAATCACTCCGCCATTTAAACTGTCATGGGAAAAGCATTGAATATTTGAAATGCAGAGGAAGAAGAAAGACAGTCGCTAATTAAAAGACCCAAAATATCCCTGGGTGTCTCAGGACAGGTGAAAAGTAATTCCCAATTTATTTTTGGATGAAAAGCATGACTGTATTTGCTGGATACTAAATTTTATATTGGCCCCATGTTCTGATAACGAGTGATACGTGCCACAGCTACTCCCTTCTAGATAGAATTTGTTCTCTTCAACCTGTGGTTCTTCAAAATGTCAGAGCAGAAATCACTTTTGTCACACTTGCTCTTTTTAGATGTGCAGCATTTCAATCTCCTCTTGTTTTAAACTGGGCTGGCTCCTTCGTTTCTCACTCAGCAGGGACGAAAATAGAGGCTTGCAACAGAAGGCTTTTAAAAAGATACATGGTTGTCAGTGCCTATTTCTATATAAAAAATCACACATGAGCACACACTCTCATAAACTTCCATTTAGCAACTAACTAGATATCTTATTTTTTATGATTGCTTCTACTATAGCAAATTTACGTGGATATTCATACCTAATCACTTCTTTGCATGAAATGTCCATTATGGAAATCGTTATCTTGTCATTAAAATAAATGAACTTTGCATCTTGTTTTTCTATTGAACAGAACACCATTACTGCTCTTTCTAATAAGTTCTGCAGGGGAGGAGGCTGTTATACATATAGGGATGATATAACCAAGTACATGCTTTATTAATGAAGGATAATTGGATCTTTGCCTCAGGCTGGGCAACAGAGTTTGGGTTCAAAAATCTTTTTTAATTTACGTGATTATATGTATTTTTTATACAGCTTGATTTTGTTTTTCCTCCCTTTCTTTGCTGGAATTGGGGACTTGTGAGCTCAATTAATTGTGTATCACCTGCAAATTCTCTACCTGACTCCCCAGCTACCCTAAATATACAGGAAAGCTTATTAATGCTACTCCATCTCAAGTAAGGTACCATTCAGTTCAGAGGTCTTTAAGACACTAAAAGAACCATTGCAAAGTTGTCTATAAAAAACTTAGGTTATTTCCTGGAACAGCTCTTCTGGGTTGCTGATTCGTTTGGATATGTGGTGTATTGATAAGGTTTTATAAGGCTTTTTTTCACTGGAAGCTTTTCTACAGGTCCACTAACTTTAAGGACCTTGAAATTCCAGTTTTAATTATTGCCTTAACTAGTTTACCATGGTAATGAAGGAATTATGCAATCTCTGCAATAATCCCAGGCAGCCTTTTTAAAACAGATATGCTATTTCCAGGCCTGTAGTTTGGAAAGCAGTATTAATGAGGTATGGCATGCCCATGTTATCAGTTCAGGCTTTTGTTTCAAAGTGTTATTAGTGTAAAGAGTTTTAGTTTGAATTTGAACCTATAAATCTAAGTCAACATTTCACAAGCAGAATGGAGGGCAAAAAGGAGATGAATATTAACCACACTTGGATTCTGTGTTAATTCAACGCAATCATTTGACCATCAATGACAACCAGTAGGTTCTTAGACAGATTGTCATGTGAAATTACCACAAATGTAACTGTACTGACATTTTCTTTGTTAGCAAAGATGGACCATTGGCCTCTGAAAAAAAATCCAACCCAAACTCTTGCCTTATTTTATCAAATTATTAAGATCACAATAAAGTGGAAGAGCTGATTCTGTGATCCTTTATAGAGGACTTTATAGAGACATAGAATCATAGGAATCATAGGATAGTTAGGGTTGGAAAGGATCTTAAGATCATCCAGTTCCAAACCCCCTGCCTTAGGCAGGGACACCACACACTAAACCATGTCACCCAAGGCTGCAACCTGGCCTTGAACACTGCCAGGGAAGGAGCCTTTATCACTTCTTTAGGCAACCTGTTATCTCAGGGGTGCCTCATTTGTAGTTCCATCTGTTGCTTTATACTTCTGGGAGCAAACACAGCATTCATTTTTATTGCAAATCATGTGCAATGTCTTTCCTTCGGCTTAGAGCAGAGCATGTTCCAGAAAAAATACAAACACAAAGGTAATTGATGAGTGACTGAGTCGCTGTAGCTCATATTATGCAGGTGCTGCAGCCTGCCTGGAGCAACAGGAGGTGTATCTGACCTATAAGAGCTCACAGAGGCACCAGAGTCAAGAAGTCAGACCACACTGCAGGATTGTAAATGAATTTAAACAAAATGAAAATGCAAGGCAATAAATGTGTTGATATCACACCATATATATAGGCATATCCTTACAGAAATCCTCCTGCATTTCTGTTGGGCAAAACCACACTTCAGTGTGTATAGATGCATGATCAGAAAGCTGATGGTCAAGCATTATTTTTAATTGCCTGAAGATTAATGTCTATTAAGATAAGGGGTGACTGTGTCAGACTGATTCCTTCAATTTCATCCTACTTAATTTCACTTAGTTCATTTAGTTCAGGTGTTATTTATTTGCATAGTCAATAGAAGATAGTGTTATTCATTGATTAATTATACCTTAGACTTTAAAAGACCTCTTCAAAATTGCCTGATGATGAAGGAAGATTTCGATGTATTAATGTTTTTCAGAACGGCTGCTCTGCTCCTCAGGAAAAACTGAATCACTTGAAGAGATTTAAGCCTGTTTTTTCCTTCATCCAGTTCATACCATGACCCAAAGACAGAGGACTGAGCCATCCAAACTGCTCTTGTAGGTTAGGTCTCGGTCATACAAATGAAAAATTATCTGAATCCTTTCTTAGTGACATCAGGGGCAAAGCATTCATATATCTAACAAGATCTTGTTTTCCTGCTGTACTTGAAGTAGGTTTACAGAAGAGAGGAATGAGAGCAAAGCAACATTACAAAACCTGGTTAACTTTTCTGCAGATTAACGTCACCAGACAAGGTGAAATAGGAGTTAAATTTCTAAAAGAGAGCTCGGTAAGTGACTCATTTCCAAACAACAACCGTTTTGAGAGCTCCCACCAAAACACAGGCATCATACCCACCTACCCGGACCTTTTACTAGCGTAAGTCTCACATTAAAAATGAATCAGTTCTGTAACAGGGAGCACACAGCCAAAGCGCCATCCTGCCACTGTTCTCCCATGAACATAGGAAAAATCCATCAGGATTAGCTTTCCTTTCATTAAATAACTCAGCCAAAAGAGTGCTGAGGTCTGGTTTTGAAGCAAAGTTTCACTTTTTCCCAAGCTGCCACTGCAGCCTGTGTTCGATAGGTTAACAGCATCCCTCATTTTTCCACTAGCATAGAGCACACAAAAAAACTCCTCTGAAAAGGGGGCTTTTAGTCAATGATGAGTCTGCCTTGTCATCTTTAACCTTTTTCAATGTCATAAATGTTTAAAATAAACCAAAGCAATGAAATAGCAAGTATTGGCTGCTTTCTCCTGTTTCATCAGTAGTGCACTCTGTGCGGGTAAGCTGATAATGAAAGAAAACTTCTTTAAAACTCATACAGAGAGACAGAGCCAAAACTGGCATCCAAGATCAGCAAGCTTCTGATGGAACAATTTGGAAAACTACCCAGTTCACAGTAGTACTGTGCAATTATAATCTGTAAATGAATGGGGACAGCTTCAGTTTATTCAGTTTATTTTTGCCAAGGAAATCTCCTGACCAGTCTCAAGTGAGTTCCTCCTGCAACGGAAAATACGAATTTAATTCACATTCGTATAGATTATTTCTATGTCTACTAGTAATCAATCTGTGTTTTTAAAACACGCTTTTAATAAAGGTTCAGAGCAAGCCTGAGGAAAGAAAAAAGAAGATTAAAGATTTGTGGAAGGAGCAATTGAGGACAGAGACCCTGAAGTGATCTGTTATATCCTTTATAATATTCTAGAACATCTTTGACTTTTCTTATATTAAATTTCACCTGATAGTTGAGACTCTAGCTATGAAATCTAATTATAAGGCAGAGAAGAAGAAAGTGATGAAGTTTTGTCTATGTCCTTAATCACTATTTGATTTTTATCAACCCTAGGCATAATAAACATCACCTGCAATTATCTCCCACGCAGAAAGATTACTTCCTTTTGTCATGAATACCTGTCATCCAGACCCAGGAGCCCTGGGTTGTTATTACTTGGGGCTCAAGGAGCACCTGCATTTTCTTGGCAAGCTCCGGAAATGATAATGCTTTAGAAGTATTCATGTAAGAATTTCCTCTGCATTCATGAGTATCTCATTGATCTGGTAACCACAAAGAAAAATTAAAGCGGTTGCTGACTGATTTCTTTTCACAGTGTTGAGGATCTTCCAGTGTAGATGGATTCCATTACCACAGAAAGTCCCCACTTTGGGAATGCTGACCTCCGTAACGATTTGGACAGAAAGCTCCAAATGTGCTTTTACTTTCCTGACAAAATGCTGATGTTTTCTCTTATGTGAAAGAGGAAAATCTAGTTATTGGTAACAAAAGGTTTGTCCTCTTTTTGGTTTATATCAGTATAATTCAATTAGCTTCAAGGAGTTGTTCATCCTCTACCTCCGGACCCCGGGAGCTGAGGAAGCACTGCAGCCAGAAGCACGGGCAGTGTCCTTGCAGCCCTGCAGCTAAAGGAATGCTGAAGCTTTTGTTCTCTTCTAGGTACATTTTCTTTAAACTAAAACAATATCTTAAAAAATGGCTTTAATCGCAGAGAAGAGGCTGTCTTAACACTTAACCTTGGCAGTATTTCCTCGCTCGCAAGGAGTGCTGTCATTTTGAATTTCCAGCTGTCATGATTTCTCCCCTCTGTGCATAGGCTTCTCCCCATCTTTGCTACCAGCTATGTAAGGACACAGTGGATTTTGAGTTTATTTTCTTCTAGCTTTTCTTGCAAGTTAAGGGAAGGAAGCAACCAAAACTTGAAACTGATACTTTCCCAGACCTTTTAAACTTCTGACAGTCTCTCTTTTCTTTGGCGTTATTAAGAGAAGGAAAGAGCATCACAATGAGGTATATTGGAAAACACACACAGAGAATGACAAATTCAATCCAACTAGTAAAAACTACATGTCTGCTCCTCAGAAAAACTTCTAACATCCATCAACAGGGCAGAGATTCAGGTGTCAGTGATTCCTTTCAGCTAAAAGACCTGTAGAAACAGCATTTCAGATCTAGCCACCAAGTTGCATGCTCTCTCTTAGACAAGTGGATGTATTCATTAAGTCTTTCCTGCACTTTCTCAGCAAGGTTTCTTGTCTACAAGGCCCAGAGTAAAAGCTACCTTGCTGGTTGTGCTTAGGATCTGTGGGAACCTGGCAGCAGTGATCAATGCACAGTGATGTTTGGAAACAGCTCGAAGGAAGTCAGCCAAGAGAGTTCAAGTGCTCCACAAAAGAGACACATGTGGATAGGAAAGTCTGGATTTCAAGGCATTTGGCCAGAAGCAAAACTGATGGTGAAAGAGGAACACGTGCTGTAGGATGTATAAGAGTCTTCTGGCTCCTGGCATTGAAGGACCAACTATCAATATCAGCTAAAGGACTCATTTATGATTTCAAATAGACCATTATAACACTCAAAAATGCCTGAAATATTAGTGTTCCAGCCATGCTCTTTTCTTCTGTTTGTGACCCTAACGTGCACTCCTAAATCAGTGGAGGTTAAGAGCCTCCCGCCAGAGCAGAACTTCAGGCTGCCAAAAGAGAAAAGGATCCATCCTGGGAGCAGGATACAGCGTGCGCTGCAGGAAGGCCTGGTTTTTATAGACAACATGCATTTTAGTTCTCCTAATGCATGTCAGGCCAGAAGATCATGTTTAACAATACCTGTCTGCTTAGCAGACATGGAATTAAGCCACCAGTTTAAATTCTTATTAATAATTTAAGAACTGTGAGAGGAAAAGTGACTGTGTTTGTGTGTGTGTGTCAACAATGCAAACCACTGTATTGGACTAAATCAAATGACCTATATTATTTCTCTTTGTCTACCAAAACTTACATAAAAGCCTGCGGAGTAGCCTCCTTGTCTTTCTCGTGAAGGTCATATTTGGCATAATTTTTCTCCATTCCTGGGTTGTTCATAACACTGGATATATTTTATCAAACACCCTCTCCTTTTTGAGAGCTTTGCTCAACACCGTGCAGGAGGCACTCCAGGTACCAGCTGAACCAGCCTTTGTCACCTTGTCAAAACTTTGGGTACAACTCTCATGCCTACTCTGTCACTGCGGGGCAATGCAAGAGCAAAGAACATGCCTGGAGCCCTCCTAGATGTCATAGCTTGTAGTCTGCTCCTACATCCTAGGCACTCAGCCTGCCTCCTTAGATGTGCCTAGTATAATGCAGTTGGAGAGTATGATACCAATCTCTTTTCACGTCTGCATGAATTATTTCCCTAAACGTTACTCAGAGATGGTGTGGTGATTGAAAAGGCAGAAAATCTTCAATTCCAAAGCGCTGGAAAATTTCCACTTATGAATTCCATGTGATCCCTGCAATGATTTCCAGAAGAAAATCTCATATGAACTTGTTCATCTTAGGAGCAAGAAAAACCACCACAAAAACACTTGATGGGCTTTTGCAACTGGAGGAGATGATAAAGCAATGCTGAAGCAAACTCAGGGGCATTATCAACAAAGAGCTTGCTTGGTCTAATAAACTGAAAATGTAATTCTAGAGGCAGCTCATCTCCCTGAGCAGCAGGGACATTCAAGCCATGTATTCCCAGGGTTCCCCAAGCAGGATAAAAGCTCGTATTTATCCACTGAGTCATGAATCAGCTAAAATCAATATTTTTATTTTAAAGCATGGTTTGAGATTATTTTTCTATATAAGCTTCACAGGATGAGGATTCCACTGCAAAATCTCAGCTTTAAACTTATTTTTTCTGACAAGACATGCATCACTGAAAATATGGGTCTGTAATGAAAGTGATGGCACAGGTTTATAGCCCTGCAAACACAAACATGCAGAGAGAGTATCTCCAAGTAATGGTCTAATTTTTACATATATATTCTTCAAAAGTATGGTTTTGGCTTAGTGAGATCCCATGAGGGCTTAACCCCCAACAAATCTGAGCAAAGGGTTTGCGTCATTTTTTGGCATTACATAAAATGGTCTAATCTGTAGTGGCAAAGGGCAGTGTGTAAACCATCCCCCTGGAGAGACTGATGTGGATGGTGTGCCCGGCTGTAGCAACAAGCATTTATTCACTGTTCCTCAGTCGGATCATAGGTGTAGGGGCTGCAATTGGTGCAGCCCTGTTCTGCCACTACCCCAGAAAGTACTCATTACAGCTTCAACTTCTCCCAGTTATGCACAGAGATACCACAATGAGAAAGGCAGAAAAATAGCCTCTCTGCTCCATTCCTGAGCCAATAACAAGAAAACTGGGTTGGTAATGTTCGATCTTATACTTCTCCCTTTCCTAATAGAAATGTGGCTATTTCTTTCCTTAGCATGATAATAAACCATGCTTCTGTAATCTCTCTTGCTAAATTGCTATAGATAGGTAGACAGATACAGAGGCAGAGATTCCAGGATATTTTCTTTATCCACCAAAGGATAGGATTACTTGCTGTGCGACTTTATTAAGCACTATGTTAAATGACTTTCACCAGAGAAAGCTGTATTATAAGGTGGGTGAAAAAAGCACAGGCCTTGCAATGAGAATTCTAAGAGGCATTACATTATCCAAACTGAACTTTAAATCTTCCAAGGGATTCTGGTAACAAAGTGCTATGTCTCATTTTCTCAATTTCTTTTACTGCTCTATTGCAATAAAATTGCAAAGTGCTGTACTTTGCATATAGAAAGCCAAAGAGCCATTTTCTGATAATCTGATTTTCAGAATAGCATAGAATATATCATATCAGTAGCTCCTGGATCAGATGTACCATATTAACTCCAAGACAAATTAACAGTAGGACTTTGCTTGTATGAATATTAAAGGAGCATGAATTCTAAGAGGGACTGGGTTTACGAGAGCACCTGTAGATATAGGTGGGTATGGGCTTTGAAAAGCAGGAATTGGGAACTGTGACAATACCTTACAGAAACAGCGACCTGCTCAGTCTTTCAGCCATGCTAACTGAATGTGCTCTAGCTACATACTTAGATCACTTGGGATCTCTCCTGACTGCAACCAGGCTCTGCAGCTCCAGCAATCTCCCTGTTTATCTGCTGCTGTCTCTATCAGGGGAAGATGCTTTAAAAGGCAGTCTTCACTGCTCTCTCTCAGTGGTTTACTGAATGTATGTTGAAAGGGTTTTGTTGGGGCTTTTTTTTAACAAGAACGGTATCCTTGTTCTCTTTTCTCTAAAGCTACTCCATCCAGGTTTGCTGAGTCTGTTAGCCCTGAGCATTTAGTTTACAGCTGATTGTGGCAGCATCACCTGTTTCCTCAATGCAGCAAAAAGGACAAGCAGAATGTGACATTTCTTAAGAGGATCTGAAAAATTTTGGTTTCTAGGTTAAGGCTGGGGTTTTTTTTCCAAAGAAAAATCTCATAGGTGAGAAAGACATGAAAAGAAGAAAGGCTTTCTCAACTAATAAGCTGAAGAAACTGTTCAGGAACAGTTAATCCCCCTCAAAGATATTTCTTGAGCAATTCTGGACAGATTAGATAGCAAAGACTATTACGTGTTTTGCTGTTATGTGCAGCATGAGTAGGAGGTGGCAAGACACAAGTCTAGTGAGGTTTCTGTATTTTAGGTCATCCTTTCTTCTGCAATCAGCATTATTTCTGATTCATGTCACTTGTATCCTCTTTTCATTATTCACTTTAGACTTCTAAAGACTTAGACTTAAGTTCTGATCCTAAGCTTGCTGAAGTTTTTAGAAGACTTAGGGAAAGACTTGTGAAAAGCATCTGAGGGCTTTTAATTAACTCTCATTAAATTTACTTGGAAAGGCTGCTTGTGAGTGCTTCCTAAACTGGCAGACCATGCATCGAGTCATGAAACTATAAGCATAGCTGTTAGGTATATTTATACCAAGTAAAATGAAAAATTAAACTCAGGAGTTGGTTTGCAAACAGTCAATCATTCATGAAAAAAAGGCAGAAAAGCTATGATTGATGCTAACCACTGAAGAGATGTTTGCATTTCAGATATATGTCGTGTGCTGCTGTCTTTAATACAGTATAGTCTTTTAGATAGTATAGTCTATAGTATATGATCTGTTTGATCACCACAATCACTGTATTTATGTTTCTTGCTAAAGTCAAAGTACAGCAGGTCTGGACGGAGCTGAGAGTCCAGTAGACTACCAATGATCTCAAGGATGAGCATCCCATGACCTTTACTGCTGTACAGGGCACCAAAGCATGATCCCAGCCATCCTGAAGTAGATAAACCAGTAAATGGAAAAATCAATTATGCATGGAACTGCAAAGATGTTTTGTCACTGAGTAGCCTATGATGCAATTGACTAACTAGCTAACTATAGCAGATAAAACTAATGTGTTTTGAGGGGAAATGATGTTAAAGTCATAAAAAGATCTGCTTGTGTGTGCAGAGGTGGGTCTCCCCTGAGCTGTAAAAGCCTGAAACTTGAACAGGTTGTCACACTTTCAAACCTGTGGAGATCTTTCTCTGCACTGGACTCCTTCATCACTGTTGTTTCTTGAGGAGATTGAAAGGAAAGATGAGTGACAACCAAGCCCTGTAAGTGCCTGATTTAAAGCCTTCAAGAACTTCCAACATATCTTTCTCAGCAAAGTATCTGCCAGCTGAAAGTGTTTTTTTCAGTCGATTTTTACTTTACTTGATAATTGAAACTTTTCTATGTGTGTCCATGAAGATCCGTCCAACTTTTCATTTTCCAGGGGAAAATTATGAGTACATGTCTCAGTTCACATCTCTTGGGTCCTTGCATTCCACAGCATGTGTTGCACCTGCTCATAATAAATTGTGCCCCATTATTATGATCTACACTGTACAAAGCATAATTAAAGCATCCTGCCCACTGGATCATCAAAAGCTTCTGAGGTTAATCTTAATTTTTCTTGTCTATTTTAAACCACATTAGGCCACAATAGCCAAGGCTACTCTGACTCAGAAACACTGATGAGCTGACATAGAGGGACATGATCATTTCTTTCTGGTATAACTTTAATACACAAATAAATAATTATCACTAAGTGATTGTCCAGCTTGGGGTGATCTTTGTGTCTGGAGCAGGGAGAAATTCATGGCTTTGAAGCCGGAGCAAGCAACCTGTACTAAACCATGTCTCCCAGGAAAAGAGCAAAAATGGATCTTGATAAGATGGTCTATGTCTTGGATAAGTAAATGCATTCAGGGACATGAAAGTAAAGACCAACCTGAATTTGAAGGCTAAGCTGAGACGCTTTTTAAGAGTTTAACCTCTTACTTCTAAGAAATGCCCAAAGGAAAGAACATTGCTCTTATCTTCTGTGAAATATGGCTTACCCCTTTTCAAAAAGGAAATATTGTGTTCTAGTTTATTTATTGTCCCAACAGCCGAAATTGTACAGAGTCACAGATTTCTGTAGTACTCTAATTCTTAAGAAGTTGCTTTCTGTTCATAAATGTGAACAAGCTTCCTAACAGCAATTATTTCTTTAACAGAAAGTCTTTTGTATTTGCATGGCCTTTATTCTAGTCATGAGTTTAAATGCAATAAAAAGACTGTATAGGTATGTTAGAATCATAGAATCATAGAATAGTTAGGGATGGAAAGGACCTTAAGGTCTAGTGTTAGTATAATTATAAATATGTATTTTATTCAATTTCCTACCTGAAATTAATCAGCCTCGAGATACTCTGTAGCCAAGGTAATCATACCAGATTTAATGAGTGTAGGCATAGACTGCCATTAGAATTCAATAAGAATGGTATTTCAAAGAGCATTTTGGATGAGGACTGATACACACCCAAGTGGTTTGTGCAACACAGACATAACAGGAAAGTTTTCCAGTTTTGTAGAATGAAATAGGCATGGGAAATGGTTCAAAATGGGGTAGAAGGCTTAGTGAACATCTCCAATGTAATAAGGGCTTAGGGAACAGACTAGTTTAAAAGAAACACTAGTTTTCTTATCAACAGAGTGAAGCTATTCACCTCCTTCCCACAATGTTATCCTTTCCTTGTGGCTGCCATAACTTGCTTGAGAGAGCAACATTACAATAATGAGTCTTCATATAACTTATTTTCTGGACCTGAAAAGGAGTGAAAATATTAAAATCAGCTTGGTGTCTAAGAATCATCATGAGTCTGGGGAAACAGCACTCAGATGTTGTGTGCATCTTGTATGAAACCAGACTGCAGCGAAGAGTTTTTATTTAGATTACTGAATCCAAATTAAATGCTTTGACTTGGACATATCCAAAGCTTTTGCTTCTGTCTCAGAAGCTAAACCAAAATGTTTTGCTATATCCATTCTTTTTTTCAGCTTTCCATCCTGCAAATCACTCAGCTTGCTGACTTTTCAGCTGGGTTTAGGAAGAAAAACATCAGGGTTTTCTGCAGAGTGGAAAAAGAGCTGGAGAAAAAATGCTTACGCTAAACCTAATTGGCAGCAGGGAATAATATCAGATTTCTGAAAATATGTTTCTGTATGGCAACTCTTGCTGTTTAACTGGCAGGCAGGCTGAAAAATACAGCTGGATTAACCGTGTCCCAGACTCTTAGATTTCCTGAAGAAAGTGGCATTGGTTGACACTGATGCCAGATCAGCAGTGAGAAGTGGCCTCAAGAAGGAGCAGGGGATCTGGATCATTCCCAGTTCTGCCACATTTCTGCTGAATAACCAGAGCAAGAAGCTTTCAGTCCCCTCAGCAGCAGCTTCCCCCATGGCAGCTGATGGGCACACACACCATTTACGTGAAGGATTATGCTATTTAAAGAGTGTTCAAATGTAAGATATGAATTTCTCTGTGTGAGCAACCCACGGCTGCAACCTCTTCAGTTAATGAGAGGCTTTCTAGTGGCAGCATCTCTGCGTTCTGTCAAACCTCACCATGGCGCTAGTCCGTATGGAAACAGCAGTAAAAAGTACCAAGTCCAATTGAGTTCACATTTAAAATTAGAATGAGAAAGAATTAACAGTGAAATTCCAGGAAATTTTTCACACAGAAAAGAAGTGGTGAGTTTTGCTTTCCCATAAACTTGCTAAAGCTTAAATATCACTGTGCTCTGAGAGCGTTTGGGTAAGATGTTATGTTTGATTCTGAAAAACCAACATGAAAATGGTATTTGGAAATGGAAATGCTTTTGTTTTCACAACGAAACCCTCAGCAAACATTATCTTCTCTCGCCTCCCTCAGATTTGTGTGACAAGTTTCACGGGCTCAAATAAAATGTACTTATTTCCAGAGAACCATTTCAAGAAAATTATTTTGAAATGAGTTGGCTTTGGTTGTAATCCTACACTTTTTCAGATTCTATTAACTTGACTCTTAACAGATGGTGTTTAATAAATAATTACACAGTAATGAAAAAAATACTTTGCTTTAAAGAAAGCTTTATGCAGATTTATTAATCAATTTAGACACTGTATCTCATTTGTTTATAGTACATCTCCCAATTGGAGTGTAATTATCTAGCTTTGTGTCTGTATTTAACTGTCTAAATTGAAGGAAATAAGACAGAGTTGAAGTAAGTAATTGTCAACGACACCCACCAATTTGTATTGAAGGATTAATCAGTGCAGAAGAGTATTTGAGCATAAATATTCTAAGCTTTTATAGATACTGAATAATAATATTTGTAAGTGCTTCCCTCTTCTGTGGATGCTCCATTTACACAGTGCCATAATCTACACCATCCAATAAACATTTGTTCAAACACGCAATTATAGCTGAAGTGTTACAGTCACTTTTCACTGTAATAAAATACTGAGTGGATGGAAGACAAAAAGAGACTTTCAGGGTACTATAAGGCATGACACACCTTGCTGTTTGGCACTATGAACTTCTAAAGATGATAACCTAACTTTTCTATGATTCTATGAGCCTGGTCCAGCTTCCTGTTGAGCCTGTGGAAAACATCTCATTGATTGCTGTGAGCCCATCATCTATATGTTTGGATGAAACATGATGCTCAGTATTTAGAGTTTCCTAAATTTGGGAACAGTGTTTTCCAATACGCAGCAGATGTCTTTGCACTTACACAAACACCAATCCCCCAGCTTCCTCATCCCTCAAAAACCTCTCAGTTCTTTCCTACCTCTTCCTTCCTTTCCCTTGTTTAGATCTCCCATAGCACTTTCCCACATTCCTCACCCACATATGTATTTATATTAGCGTTTGAGCTTTCAGCTTGTAAAGCAGAACTAGCAAATCCCAGCAATATCGTACTTGTCACAGAGCAACACCACCAAGCAGAGTCTCAAATTAGGTGTACTTGCTCCCCCGTTGTGTACTGCAAAAACCACAGCAAGAACCAACAAGGGTATGAGTAGCTGTGTGTGAAGCTGGTTTCATGGGGCTGTGAGGCGTGATTGGATTTCACATCCTTGCGTGTTTAATATCTCTTAACTTCTGTCATCAAAGGTTTTCCATTCTTCTCAGATTTTTGCTTTTCCCTGGAATGAGCTCCTATAAAGAATAGTGTCTTGTTTGGGTTTAGGGGGAAAAAAAGTCTTTTACTTAAAAAGGAAAAAATCATTCAAAAGGAATGCAAAAACACTCAAGCAGCACCCTGGGGCACTGCCTGGTGTGATTTATCTCTTTATTTTGCCTATCTATTTCCTCTCTGCTGTGTCTACATCGGCTTCCACGTTCTTCAACATTATTATATTAAAGCTTTTCCATCCAGTGAAACTCATCTTAAACAAGCACTTAGGTTTGGTGTTCTGTGTCTATTCTCCAGGTATTTTTCAGCTCTAGAAGGAAATTGTAGAAGAATTTAGGACTTATATCTAGGTCACTCCAGTTAAGTATAAGAAAATTATAGGCAGATAAGTGAAATTACAGACCAAGTCTCAGTGACTTCTAACACTTGAGATGTGTTGGCAGGACTAAAGCTTGTTCTCTCTTTTATTTTTTAATACAGCTGTTGCAGCTGATCTGAACAACTGTTAGAATAAATATTTCAAGTGCTTTGGGGGTTTTCTGATTTACAGCAAAAATAACAAAGCAAAAGAAAATACATTGTCCCTGTTCTAAATTGTGTTGCTGATATTCCACATGACACCAAAGAGCATTTTTGAAAGGTCATTTAGCACATTAAATAAATTTAACTGGATAAATGTCAGCACTAAGGAATCTGGACAACCTCAGCACCGTGTTCTAAATAACAGTAAACTCTTGCTCCCTAGTTATAAAATGAATTTAAATTAGAATCAGTGAAAGTTCTGCTTCCTGATTCTGTTATATTTGAAAATTACTTTATCGGGTCTGTTATATTTGAAAATTACTTTATCTTATATATATATATATTTTTTTTTTTATAATCCCCTAAAATGTGCTAAAGAATATATATAAAGACAATGACAGTAAAGACCCTGGTGTAACACTGGCAGGATATAGCAACTGAATGCAGATCACTGAATCATAGAATTATAGAATGGTTTGAGTTAGAAGGGACGTTAAATCTCACCCAGTTGCAACCCCTGCCATGGCCAGGGACAGCTTCCACTACAGCAGGTTGCTCAAATGAAAATACAGATATGAAAATACAGTGTGTATGTGGAATAAAAGTAACAATTGACCTAATATATTACTACAAACTCAAATACGCAGACCAACTGACCCACAAGTGTGATACTTCTCAAAGGCCCCAGGAATGCAGTGTTACTCAATAAACCTGGAATTCTCTCAGAATATGAGTTCAGCAGAATTCAAAAACTGTTCTTGCCGGAAAAGATGAAGACATGTGCCCAGGCCATGCACCAGCCACCATGCATGGACTTCACTCAATAATCACAGCCTCGGGTAAGTACTGCTGCACTGAATGAAGTGGAGCCAAAGCTATGTGATGCCCAAGCAGGAGTGCCCCCAGATGTAGGCAAATGATGGCCCAAATTGAAGAAATCAGTGCTGTTAGGCTCTTCTTCAGTATCCTGGAGATGTTCTAGGATTCTCAAGGGGTAACTATCTGCTGCAGCAAGCATTGCAAAGGCGCTGTCTTGCTGAACCTGCTACTCCATGGAGGTACTCAGCTTGCTCCTCATTGGAGAAGAGAGCTGTGGCATGTCTGCTTCTCCTCATTCTCTTCTTTCCCACAATTTCTTCTTTCCCTTCTTTCTTTTGCGTCCTTCCCCTCTCAGAAAAGCAACAGCCTATTTTTGACCTCATTTACTGCAACGTAAAATATGAGAAACTCAATGAAGTCATTTTTGAATATGTTTATGCATCAGTCTTGAGGTCAGCATCTTTGCGACTGCCTGCTGATTATTTCCAAGAAATAGGAAGGTGTTAGAAAAACACTACTCTGCACTCAGCATTTCATGTTCTCCTGTAGTGAGAGCAACAGATTGGCATGACATAAGACAGGTACTATGCTCTATCAAATAAGATCACTCGATACAAGCACAATACATCCTGTATACATATATGATGTACTGGGTAGAAATACTCTTTTCAGTTACTAGTTGCTACCTGTGTCTGAAAACACATGCAGTGCAACAGTAATGGCTATCATGAGAAACCCAGGGAGAGAGCAAATCAGAAAGATCTAGAGTGATCCAGATGGCTTTAAATATCGAAATAGAAAGGAAGATGAGTTAATTGTAAGTGGTAAGTCCCTTGGCTGCCTGTTACCCTAGCTGCTTTTTCAGTGACAAGTCACTTTAGGGAGGAAATGTAACTGTTTGTGGCATTCTGCCTACAGGGAGCAACTTAGGAAGACTGGAAAATGTCAGCCCATACGAAGGAATTGTTATCCCTTCTCTGGTAGGGAAGAGTGAGAATCCCATCTCCTAATGGACAGCAGGGTGAGAATGGCTGTGAAAAAAAAACTCAGCTAACAAGCGTTGTCTCCAACTTTTGAAGATTAGCTAAAGGCTCTTCTGGCAGCTCTGCAAACCGAAAGCCTTTACCCAGTGGTGTGTGGGAACTGGTGCGGGATGGGGCTTTGTCTGACACTGGGCAAGGGCAAGCCCCATCCCCAGCACTCCCTCCAGCTGTGCTGCATTTCAGAAGGGAAACCAAGGGGACCATCAGTACAGTGAGATGCCAGCTGAAAATGAGATGCCTACAGAGATTCTTAATGGGTGCTGTTGGCTTTAGCCAGGCACAGGCGTTTGTCCCCTTCCAAACTCATCCCACTTGGTGTTCATTAGCTCCATATTCTTCTGCAATAGAATCAGTTATGGAGAGAGAGCACAAAACTAGTGGAAACTGGTCTAACTCGCACCAGGGATGAAAAAGTCCTTTTTGGCCTTAAACACAGAGGTGGCTTACAAAGCCCTCTCTTGTTGTTCTCAGTCTTTCAAGTATACATACAAGAAACAATGCATAAAGAGGCCACAATTTTCTGCTCATATTTGTGGTGAGCCACAGCCTTCAGTCAGTAAGATCAGCTATGCCAGGCTTGTTTGATTATGAAATTTAGGTAACATTCCTTCAAAAGCTATGAAAACTACTCTCATTGCAATGTGATTTCAGTGGATGATTCTCTCCTACAATGGCTACATGAAAACAGCTATTTTTCATGTAATAGATCAGGTAGATTCACAGCCTGAGTTCAGTGCTTCACTGACAACAAAGTCTCAACCAGGGCTTTTCTCCGTCCACAATACATTCCTGCACCACTGTGCTCCATCCCTGTTAACACTGACACTCCAAGGTGGCCTGGCAGGACTAGGGTGGGTATTCAGGGAAGCAGCTTGACCAGCTCCATCCAAGAGGGGGGATGTCTAAACATTTGGGGCAGATGACAGATGATGAAGAAAAGCATATAATCTATGAGGTCTGGATACTAGAAGGGAGAAGAAAGGTTCCCCCCCTACTCTCCACAAATAGCAGAACCTGAGCTGATGAGTTTTCACTGCTGACCCATCTCAGCAAACCATGACATTCCTCAGTCTGATGAAAAGAACTACATTTAATACTGATGCAGCGCTCATCAAGGAGAAAATAATCCCTATGCAAAAGTGATGACACAGTGGGGAGGGGATCTGCTTTTCAAACTGCAGCCTTGCTACTGCCTGATTACTATCTCACATAAAGTGCACTAGCAGTAAATATGCATGGTGTCAAGAGTAGGATATAGTGAGGCATGAGAGAGGGTGGCTTTGCTCTTCCCTGCCTGAATTTCTCCTCTTTGGAAACACTTTGCAGCAGCTCTTAGAGCTGCACACTGTCAGAGGGTGCAGGCAGCAGCACATCTCACTGCAGGGTCAGCTCGCTAAGCACAGGTTCCACAACAGCTTCTCCTCACTGGGTTTTCACCCTATAGCAAAGTCCTCTGGTCATCCTCTGTGGGAAGGGCTCTGGCAAAATACCCCACCAGCCAGCCAGCAGAGGCAATGCAGGAGATTTTGGAGAGGTAAATTAGTAAGCTCTAAATGATGTTGCTTTAAATCCATGAGGCTAAAAATATCAGCACAAGACTTAATTTGTTCTCAAGTTGTGCTTGTTTGCAAACATATTTTAAACAGTCACACTCCTATTTTGAAGACTTCCATAATAACTTTATTGTATGTTCCACAGAAGGGTGAGATTGCCCAAAGATGCTGTGAATCATTTTATCTTGGCAGTAAGATAAAGTATATACAAAGCTATGAAGTATTATAATACGGTTTTCTGTAGTTTCAGGATGAGATCTCATGGGAAATCGTGCTAATAGCAAGGAAATTGCCAAGTTACATGAAAGGCTTACAGCTGGTGTGAGCTGGCTGAAGTAGGAACAGAGGAGCAAAGAGTGTGGTGATAGATCTTTTACACTTGAAAGATGTTTGTGATTTGAGGTTGGTCCCATTGCAGGTGCCATGAAGGATCCACAGCAGTGAGCTGTGCAGTGCTGCTCCTGGAGCTCCTGCGGCTGATGGAGAAGCACTGTGAGAATACCATGGGCGATCAGCAGTGTCATGTCGTGCAGAGAAACCATTTTGGGACAAAAAGGTACAGAGGTGTTCTAAGCCAGCCCTGGAAAAAGGCAGCAAATACTGTGGTTTGGAGAAAGGTGGGTGGAAAAGCAAAGGACTTCAGTGTTGAAGGCAGCATCTTCTTGCCTTGATTCTCCCAGCTCCAACCCCCGTTCAAGTTGGGGAAATTAGGAAAAGTATGCAGAGGGCTGAGCTGTTGGACAAAGACAGCGCAGGAAAAGGCCATAAGTATCAGGAAATCATCCAGACCCATGTCAGCTGCCTTACAGAACTTCAGAGGAAGGAGAAAAGCCTTCTAATTGCAGGGTACATCTTAGTAAATTGGCCCTTACCCCACACTGGTGAAAGCTACTGACTTTCATACTATCCTAAGCAAGGCTCAATGGTATTTAGCTTCTTTTTCTCTCATATTTTTAATCAATTCCATTTTTTCTTGCATGTGAACAAGGCTGTCAGAATATTTAAGGACCTCAGATGTAGATATCTAGTGTTATTCTTACACCTCAGGGTGTCTGAGACCTTTGGGACTGATGGTGGTGGTGCTGTGGGGCAGCTCAGAGGCCAGCAGGGACAGCCAAGAAGGACTGAAATAGCACAAGCACTGAGGTTCGGCACTGAAATTGCTCCTGTAGTTTGAAATTGCGATGGCAAAAATACAAACATGGTATTTTCTGTGAGAAGCCTCTTACTAAGTTATCAAGGCGATGCCATCCCCTCTAGAGATCACTACAGCACCTAGCAGCAGTGTGTTGGTGCAGGGTGAAGATGCCCAAGCTCCTTAGCTGGGGAAAGGACAGATCTCTGTGGTCTTGAAGGCATTGCTGCCATGGGTTTGCAGCATTTCTCTCTTCCAGACATCCGTGGCAGCTGCCATGTGCAGATCTGCCAACGCACGGCAAAGAAAATAGCTCAGGAAGTCCTTCACCAGCCCCTGACGTGCTTGCCCTGCCTTGTTCTCCTCCCACCATCTCTGGCTGTTTATAAACACCAGAGAAATCCAGAGTTATCTTAATTTACTTCACTTCCTTTGTGCAGCTATCAAATGAGTCAGGTCTACCATGCTGAGTAAGGCCATAAGCAAAATTATGAAGAAGAAAGTGAAACCAAGCTGGGAATACAACCCGTATGAAAGCACACATGTTTTTTGTATCTATTTCAATACTGAAGCTGAATCGATGGCATGGTGGCGATGCTGTCAGATTTTGCAGTACACTCTACTCCAGCTGTTTCAGGATTACATCCCAGCATTATTACTTAATAAGTTCCTTCAGCCAGAATGTTCACAAATAAATAAACCAATAGGTTAGGGGCAAAAGAAATTCTACTAAAAGGATGTGCTCTATTTGCTCTGTTCAGGTATTGCTAATAATAGAGGTATTGTAAAGTGACTCAAACTGTAACAGAAAGGTTGGATGCTTGAGTGCACACTGCAGAGGAATATCCTGCCATATAAACACTGTAATCACGTCCTTTCAAATTAGCATGGGGAAGTAAACAAATGCTACACAGACCTGGTACATCCTGTCCAAGCAGCAGGGGTTTAACAGTACTTCAGGTCCTCTTTGCAGGCTGTGTTAGGAAAAAAGAGAATCCCCGTGTAAAAATTACCTATTACCTCTTCAAATGACAGGCACAATATTTATTCATCAGCAAATGTGCATTTAACAAGCTCTGCTGGCTCCTGGCTCTCGTAGTTTCAGGAAAGCCTTTCTTACATTGCTGTCTGCTTTCCTAGTGGGCTGGGGATGCCATCTGCTCTTTTGCCTCTGCTGGCTGTTTTCCACGTATTTGCTTACTCCTTTCCATCCCAGTTAGCTCCGTGTAGCCTGGAGGGAGTGAACTAGATTCTCTTTCTGGGGCATCATCGAAAGAAATGTTTACTGAGTTGCAGACAGCCACATCTGTGTAAATCTGGTGGCAGCACATGTGCATTGCAGTAGCCTGCAGAGATTTCAGTTTTCCTGATAGCAGGGGAAGAAAAGCATCCAGTGCCCCCCAGCCCAAGCCCAGGACCAGGACACAAGGCTGGCCATTCGTCAACACTTCTTGTCTGCTTGGAAACAAAAGGATTTGAACTGAGACCATTTGGGGTTATAAATCTACTTAAATCACGGATTGAAACAGTCTTCCTCAGAAATGATTTTCAGTGTTCCCCCATCAGCTGCAAATTACCTATAGCCAGATTCATAGAATCATAGAATAGTTAGGGTTGGAAAGGACCTTAAGCTCATCCAGTTCCAACCCCCTGCCATGGGCAGGGA
>JANRGW010001144.1:0-45510 GCA_024733675.1 Psilopsiagon aymara | reverse complement strand
CCCAGGGAAGTTGTGAATGCTCCATCCCTGGTGGTGTTCAAGGCTGGGTTGGACAGAGCCTTGGGTGGCATGGTTTAATGGGAGGTGTCTGTGCCCATGACAGGGGTGTTGGAACTGCATGATCTTAAGGTCCTTTCCAACCCGAACTATTCTTTGATTCTATGAATCCTGTTTATTTTATACTAGCTAAAACCTCTTAGTCAAGGCTTCACATGGTGTGTCTTTTGGGGAGGGTTTTATCCCTTTCTTTATCTATCTCGTAAGGCAAACATCTGTTCAAAAGAAAGTAAACTCCAGTTGAAATTTTAACTACAGAAGAGCTACATTTAGTTAAAAGAATTAATTCGCCAGAGACCTTGCACACCTTATTTCCCCATATGCAAAAAACTACAAACAACAAATCATTTTACAGAAGTAAACACACATTAAAATTTGCATTGTAACCCAAGTAACTTTAAGACTGGAATGTAAATAGAGCTTCAACATAAAACAGCACAGAAAACAAAAATAAGCACTGTTTCTACTTTGTGCATTTGTAATTTACTTCTTTTGCAGAGTTGGGGCAATGGAATTTGATGCTCAAAAATGAAACAACAAAAAAAGAATGCTAAAGTGAAGACACTTGAGAAGCTGTTTCTGTTACAGATGCGATCTTAAGGTGGACTTGCATCAGCTGTAGGAGCAACCAGATTTGACACAAGAAGGCAATACAATCAGGTTGTTACTGGTCCTGATATGCAAATCAAAGCAGAGCTGCAAGAAGTGGGCTGTTCAATGAGCTTGAAATGAGAAAAAACAAATGCAAAGCATCCATGAAGTTCATGCAATGTGAAGCAAGCCCAAAGGAATTCAAAAGCCCAAGTAAACAAAACTGCTAACCAGTGACCCAGTGGGAGAAGGGCAGTTATGCAGCAGCTCTGATCCTCTGCCTTTGCGGTTCAGTCAGTACTTGTAAGTGTTGCTGTTGTACACACATCGATCCAAGGAAAGACAAGGAGGAGAAAGAAGAAGTGAAAGGGAAACACCATTACAGCAGCAAAAGCTCTGGAGCAGAAAAAGCAGCAGTCCCAAAGACAGAATCTCTTTGGTGATACAAGTTTGCTTAATATCTAAACCAAGGTAAACTGGTATTATGAAAGCAGAAGGCAACTTTGGTGAGAATGAACAAGCAATGATAGAGTACCAAACCTATAAAAAGAGTAAAAAGTAAAACAACAACATAAGAACAAGGAGCTTCAATGAGGCAGACTGCAATACACACAGAAAACAAGCAGATGATAGGCTCTCATGGGAAGTGAGTCTAAAGGAGGAGATGAGTAAACTGACAATCTCCCAAAGAAACAACACTGAGAGACCCAGTGCAAGGTGCCCTCAGGCAGCACATGGGGAGGCAGAATGGAAGGAAGGGGAAAATCAACCTCACTAAATCACAAGCACTTTCTTCAGCTCATATGAAGGGAGCACAGACTACTGTGAAGGGGGTAAAATGATGTAGGGATGCAGTTGAAAAGTAACAAGAAACACTCCCTTCATTCACTAGCAGTGACAAGAACAGAAAGTGTTTTAATGGAAAGGGATGGATGACAGCCTAAAGGCTGAATAATATTTGGAGGCCAGCTCATTAAGAAGGTCAAGTGCAAGCGCCTAACACTATGCTATTAACATCAACAGCATGAAAGCTCAGGCTATGAAAACCTAGGAGAAAACCCAGAGGAATATGGTCTCAAGCTAGCTGGTCCTGACAAACTTGCTCCTTTGAGCACTTAGAAAACCTGCTGAAGCAATTTCAGTTCAGGAAGAATGTGAATCATAGAGAACAGAAAATACTTTAGGAGGCTGGAAAGGGGAAACATGGTGTCTAGCTTTAAAACATTATGCTGGGGAATTATAGACCACTCAGTTTAACTTCCATCCCATGAAAAAATATTGAAACAAATAATCGAGCTACATGTAAGAAGCTAAAAGGATAAGTAGGAAGAGATGAGTAACAGACCCTGCTGAATTGTCAGAAAGAAATTGTGTCAAGCCAATTTAATTTCCTTGTGTGACAGGTAATGGGCCTTGGGCAAAGGTGACAAGCAATAGACGCCATATATCTTGACTCTTATAGGATTTGTGACACCGGTGCCTGTGATGTTCTCTTCAGCAATCTCAGAAACATGGGCTAGTAACTACTCAAGGGCAGGGGTAAAACCAGTGGCACAGCTTTACGCAGAGGGCAGCTCTCAGAGGTTTCTGCAAACAGGGAAGCCGCCAATGAATGAGATTCCACAGGGGTCCCACGCAGGACACATATGCTGAACACTGTCCTCAACCTGAATAATGGTGTGGAGATGTGGCTTATAAATCATGTAGGTGATACTTTGCCAGGAAGACTGCAAGAATACTGAAAACTAACGCTGGAATTGGAAGGATCTTTACATTGTGGAGAAGAGCTCTTAAAAACTGAATTAATTCAGCAAAAATCAATTAAAGCCTTTAACAAGAATAAACAACATAGGCACAAGATAAGGGAACAACTAATTAGTTATAAGTTCTTCAGAAGGAAAATAATCTGAGGTGGGCAGAATGTAGTGATTTGCCAGCTGGACTTAAATCAGCATCATTAGAATGTCGCAAAAAAGGCAAATATCATGGAGATATAGGAATATGGACACATTATTCCATTCTGCCAAGCTTTGAGTGGCTTCAGACGGAATACTGTCCCATTTGGGGCATGATAAATAGCTTCATGTATATAAAATATAGTTTACAAAAGGAAAGCGAATAATATGTTGTTCATGTGTACTGCAGACAGAGCAAGGAATAGCTAGCTTAAATTTCAGAAAGAAAAAGGCATGTTAACTACCAAGCAGAATGAAAGCTCTATTGGTAAGCATGGTAAAGTACTAGAAAGGCTGCTGGGGGAGGGCATGGAGTTTCCATCTCTGTATGGCCTTCAAAACAAATCCTATGGCAGGAATGACAAATGCACTGCTTCAAGACAGAGAGATGGACTTGCTAGGTTTTTAAGACCCTTTCCGGTTTATTTTTAAGACTGTCTGAAAATGTTCAGGTAAAAGCACTCTGAATGCTGGCATCAACCTTAAAATTATTTTTGAGAGACTCAGTCAAAAAAAGGAAGGAAAGCTTTAGGTGTATTTCCTAAAATGCACATTTGCTGACTCTGCTCTGCAGGATGAAATAACAAGTCTGTATGATAGCAAGGGTTATACCAGCAGCTACTCAAACATATTATTTATCAGAGAAAATTAAAACTTTTATTGTGACTTAAAGCCAATTAACACTTGCTTTTAGAAAGCCCCAAGCATCTGGGCAACATATTCCTAGAGAGAAGGCATAAGCTGATTTAGGTAAAACAAGAGAGACTGTGTGGGATATAACTCACATCTGAGATCTCCCATTTCTATTGTGCAGTCTGTTTTTGAGTATGTCGGTGGGTTAAGAGGCGTGCTAGGATCTTTAGGGAATACTTTTAAGCCCAATCTGGGAGTAACTGAATTAAATCACTCCTCCACACACCAAGTTTTCATAGGGAGAACGAACAATAAATACACAAATATCTATGCACAGGCTTCATTAAGATCCCTTACATTTGGAGTTAGAGTTCTTTCAGTCATCTCCAAATGCCACTGATTTTCTATAGCAAGCTTTTCCAACTTCTTGACAGCCAGGACTAAATTCTGCTAAGGCAGTTTACTTGGGAGGCTGAATGGTAAATGTGCCTTACAGTGTAACATACTGGTAGAAAAACTACTTTGGTGAGAGCAGGGATTGCCACTGGGACCACAGTTCATCCTGGAAGCTACCAGGAAAACAGCCCTGAGTTGTAAGACAGAACCATGGAACTCTATTTTTAGTGGTGGGGAACAGAAAAAAGGGACAAAGGCCCTGATTCCCAAAGTGCTCATGGGCTCTGCAGGGCATACCTGCCTTTATGGATCTGGCTCTACATGACTTTATTGCAGTTACACAAGGAGCCAGAGCACAGGCAGACCCCTCTGTCACCTGAGACATCAGATAGGAGAAAATTTTAATTACTTGTGACACAGAAAGAGTGGTCTCTCAGCTATTATGTCCCTGCAAACTTCAGAGATGTAAAGGACAGAGCTCCAGTTATGGCCTCCCCTTCTCAAAAGGGAAAGACTATGACTTATCAGACATCAGAGAAGCTCCAAGTGTTGGGGTACTAGCCAAATGGGACAGTAGGGAATCCAGCCACAGATATATGAGAGGGAATAACATTCACTTCATCAGAGAAACGTGTTTGGATTTAGCTTGGTTGAAGCAATTTTAGGCAATTATTACTGCCAAACTTAATAGATCCTGGTTCCCAAAGTGAACCAAACCACTGCCAAGTGATCTGAAAACATGATGGGAGCCATGGGTGAGATCCAGCCTGGATGTGAGACTGTTCCTCTCCTGAAGGGCAAGGAAGGAAAGGCAGGAGAGAGGGGGCAGCCACCTCCAGTCCCCACGTCCCCCTGCACCGTAAGCTGGGAGGGTCAGGGCTGACTGATGTTTTGTGGTCATGGCTGGCAGCTGCAGTGATGATTCAACAGGAGGCATTTTAAGCCTGTATGGAGCAAAGCACCCTATGCACCCGCCTGGTGCAATCCTCCTGCGTTTCCTGGCAGCTCTTTGTAGAAAGAGGAACACCTCGATGGTAAGCCAAACTCCTTCCTATCTTCAAGAGCGTATCTATGGCATGCTCCCATCTACCTGCAAGCCTCTCTGAATACCCAAAGTGCAACTGTGACCTGCCGTTTCTCTTTGGTGCTCCAGTACGTTTCTTGAAATAAATATCTATATACTAGTGTGTTAGGGGCATTTGATCAGGATGGACGGTAGATGGCTTCAAGGTTTCACAGCCACCAAGAATAGGCCATATTGATCTTCAGTACCTAAAACATGCAGATGGTGGGAAAGACCTATAGTACCTTGCCTGTACAACAGCTAAGATGGACTGGAAACTGGATCAGAGAACAAACAGGGGGTGAGAAGCCAGCAGGATTATGCAGGTGGGAAGGGGTCTCCCAAGGTCTCCAGTCCAACCCTAGTGCTGTCCCAGACTTCCCTCAGACAGCCAAGAAGCTTCTTGGCTTCAATCCTCTCTATCAGTGCATCTCTGCTGTGCTCAGAGTGCTTCTTTTTCTGCTTGCTTGCAATGCAAGTGCTATTCTGCCTGGGCTGCTAGATGGCTTGCATCAGCACATGTGTATTTTGGAATGTGAGAGGGAAGGGCAGTTGAAATAACATAATGAAATAATGTCCCATGATTTTCCTGAGATCCTTGAAACAGTTTCATTTTACCACTCTGCCAGAGATTTCCTGCATAGCCATGGGCAATTCCCACGGCCACCCACCATACAGAGCAGGATTCAGGTAGCCTACCATCTTACCCAGGAGATGGACTTCTATCCTAAACTCCCATTATAGCATACAGAGAAAGATCACAAGTCCAGATAGCACCGCATCCCAACCAAACCATGTATTAGACTCAGGTGGTTTGACCCCTGTCTTTAGCCTCTGAGTTTTTGAGCCTCTCGTGAGAAGCAAGAAGGTAACTCTGTTATTCCACAGGGGTATTACACATATCAATAAATACTTTCAGGCCTGTATATACTAACTCTGATCAAGAGCATGGAAGAGCTAGATAGGAACCTACTGCGAGAACTTTTGTTCTTATTCATCCTTATCACCAGAGCTGGATGAATTCTTTGCAGCAAAAATTTGGCAATGTTTCTTCATGAAATTTTGGCACATAGACATTTTTCATTCCTTTGTTCCTTATGCAAACATATTCAAAAGCAAATTGATGAGAATGTATGCCAGCCCATGGACTAACCATAAAACTTTCCTCATCACTAGAGCAAATTAAAAACTTCAACTGTGAAGGGAAATGTATTTTTGACAAAGAAAGGGACAAAACAACAGCATCCTCACACATCTCTATTTGGATAAGTTAAACCACAACGTCCAACCATAACTCTTTCAAGAGTTCAGATGCTCTTCAAAAGCTGGCTAGCAAATCACTTGGTATGACAAAGCAAAGTCAAATAATCCTAGTAATTCTCCCTCATGGGATGAGTTCAAGCTGACAGGACTTCTCTAAGCACATACATTTTTTCATTGCTTATTTCCGTAATTCCATAACCATAAACAAAATTCACTTAAGAAACATCTGGTTGAAAAGTAATCAGGGCACTGAAAATGAACCTTGCCGACAAGCAGGGAGAGGGAAGGTCATGAGATTCCACCCCATAGAAAGACCACCTCTAAAATCATTCTAAGGCAGCTGAAAGTAGACATAGCTGCCTGAGGTACTCCATGGGGACTGGAAAGCCATAGACAACCAGCTGGGTAGCAATGGTGGCCTATCAGGTTTGTGGCTGAGATTAGAGGCAGCATGATAAATCCTGTGCAAAAGAATAATTCCCTGTCTGCTGCAGGAAGAATTAGGCTATGGGTTTCATCCCAGGGCTTCTATGGAAGGTGCTGAACTAAACTAGCTGTGAGCATAATCGTCCTGGGAGAGCCTGGTGCAGGATCTGCAGCTATCTTATTGCACTGCTGTTCCTGGGGAAACAAACATTAGCAAATGCTTTCTTATGGAATTCATTTACCATAGCTCTTTCTGATGACAGGCTGCTGGGGAGCAGAGTTATGACATCCAGAAACTGACAACAAGAGCAATAAAACCTGACATATATCATGAAAGCCAAGCTATGGTACTATGTGTAATTAACAGAGAGTGTAATTATTCACCTCAAGGACTTTGATGGATGCCTCATAGTTAATTCTTTTTTCCTTGTTTCATCTCCTCTCTTTCACAGCAGCCAGGAAGGCTAGCTTGCAACTTTGTGCTTTTTGCCCTGTTTCTCATCCAAAGCTGTAGTATCTTTATGGCCTGTAGCCAGGCTTGGACCAATCCCAGGCTTAACGCTTCATCTAAGCCTGAAGGTGTTTAGCTTTTGGAGCTGAGGGGTATTATATTAGTACAGGACAGACCACATAGGTCATACCTATGTGGTCTGTCCTGTACTAATATAATACAGTGCATTAAAACTCCAAGCATGCCCAGTCTTACTCGGATGTTTCCACGTTCCTGAGTACAATCATATGCATTAGAGTAATACTCCTTTCCACAAGAAGCACCATGCCTCTCTGCCTTAGTGTCCACTAAACCCTGACACAAGTTACAGCTGGAAGAGGAGTGTTTATCTCCCCTAAATTCTTTGAATTGTCAAGAAAACAGGGCAGAAAAGAGCATCAGGAAGAGTTTGAACAGTTGCCCAGTCGCAATAAGCTGCAAAGGAGGCAGTTAAAAAGCCACAGTACCGATCACACAGTGGACTTGGTGGTGCTTGTTGGCATGCACTGCTTTTGCATGGGAGGAGAAGCAACTGGGGAGGATTTGGCTCAAGCTCTGAAAATCAGAGGGAGAAGCTACTACTATACAAAATGTGATGATTTAAAAACAGTGCAACCATGGGTAATTGATCTAGCTGATGCAATGGGGACTGGATAGAAATTTAAGCTCAGTCACATGTATCTGAAGAGCTCCACAACCTTTTAATGAAAGAGAAATCCATAGCTTTGGGACAAAATGACCAAAGCCTTATCTGAAACCCACTGAAGGCAGCTAGGATGATTCCAGAGGCAGTTAGGGACATTGGATCAAACCCCAGATGGATGCAAACCTCTGCAAAAGAGGTCATATAATCTTAATGCAGGAACAGAGACATTTTAAAAGGCACTGAAATCCACGGTTGGGCTCTGTGTGACTCAGTGATGAATGACTGTCCATGTTGCATCATCTCTAAAAGAGAAAGCTGGAGATGAAGGGAATCCAAAAAAGAATCCAAAAGAGAAATAAAAGCTCCTCCGAGAATAACAAGCACCTTGCCACACAACAGATTTGGGTACACAAGCTAAGTAATATAGACCCCGTAATCTGGTCAAATACCTCATAAATGCAAAGGCAACCCCCCCCCCCCCCCATTTTCAAAGCTGCATCACACATATTAAACCCAAGACAGTGTGCACATTGAAAGAACAGAAAAGCAACGGCATATATTTTTTTGTAGGCACAGAGAGTGCAAAATAAATGGCTTAGACAGGCAAACACAGCTAAACATTAATGGCATGGCTGTATTCTTTTAAATTGGGTAACTGCCAGTGCATTCCAGGGAAAATACTGGGACTTGAAAATGACATAGCCCAAGTTAGTAAAAAGCGATGTGCATTGTAAGCACTACAGAATCCTAAACAGACTACACAAATCTTCATGTCTCCAAACACCACTTTGATAAATCAGTTATTCCCATTTGATACCTACCCAGAAAAAGGTATCGTTCACCCTAATGAGTAGGAAAACTCAATTTGATCACGCAGGCATTTATTGGCATAAAAGAACCATTCATAGTTTGAAAGAATTACATTCTTGTAACTGAGAAGTCAAATAGTTATAGATGTGTATTGATTCACATAACTGAAATGAAGCCATAAAGCTTGTATAGCATGTGATCAAAATCACTAAAGAAAGGACAGCTAAGATCTTAGCAGAAACCCCAAAATATTCTAAATACTAGATATTAGACAAGCATTTTGGAAAGGGAAAAAAACCCTCAGGCTCGAAGTTTGCAATTTTTAATACACCATTTAGATATTATACAGTAAATTTGAACAAAGGCCATTTGGTACAAGTTCTGCTCCCAAGGTATTACAAAGAGTAATTGCACAGATCTTTGAGGGATTACGAGGTGTCAGACTTTTAATGGATGATGTTTTAATTTGGGTACAGAAAAGTTAACATAAAGGAAGGTTTTGGTAAGCATTGCAGGGAGACAGAGATGCCGATCAAGAACATAAAATACCTATGATCTAAAACAACACTGTGGCCAGAGGTTGGGCAAAGTGGCTTAACTGGGGTTCCAGATAGAATAAAGGCAACAGCAGGATGTCCACCTTACAATGTAAAATAGAGCTGCAGAGATTTGTGAAGATGATAAAATGCATTCCATTATTCATTTGAATTCTCACTAGGGTCAGCATATTACTGGAAAAGTAATGCTACCTGGTATTGGACAGATTAATATGAACAAGGAAATAAACAGTTAAAACAAGTGACACTAATCCACCAGCTTAAAAATATCATGATGATGTTTTCTGAAAAGCTGCAATATGTGTATGTTACACATTTAGACTGAGATTTCTAAGCAGAACAGACAGAAACTATTGCCATGTTGACAAAGAAGTGCTGGTAATTTTATTTGCCTTTCTAAACTTCCTTCAATCTAGATAAATATTAGAGATACTGAGAAAAGGAACTATAATGCACTTTGAAGTGGTTGTAAAAAATGCTTTGCCTAATTTTCATGGATACTAAGCATTAGCTTGAGATGGAAATGCAGACAGTAAGCATCTTGCAAAATCAGTCCATTTGTCTTTGGCATCGTCTACAACTTCATAGATAAAGCTGATGTTCTTTTACCAGGGAAGAAGATTTCAAAGGCACAAATTCCTGTTAGATGCCCAGTGTCTAACCCACAGAATTGGTCCTAGCTCAAAGTTGAAGGTTTAAAAATTTCCCTTATTTCCCTTTGGATTATAATTGGATTAAAAAGTGCATGCCAAACATCACTATCACAGCAATGAAAAGTGAATAGCAGTTACACACGAAACTGTGTTTTCCGATATCCTCAAACTACATACACTAGATATCATACCATTCAAACCCAAAATGTGGCTATTTGTGGTATGGGATGCAACAACTGTTTTGCAGTGCTGAGTAAAGTCCAATAAAAAATGGGAAGGAAATTAAGACACTTTAATTGCAAAGAGGAGAAATTCAGAAAGCAGTGTGTAATAATGTGCACTGGAATTTGGCAAAGATGCTATTGTTAATATTCCTGTTTTTATGGGAAGTATTATATGATCTCTAATTACAACAAACGATCTGCACCTTATTTCAATATGCCCTCTGAAGGATCAGTCTCCATCAGCATGGGTAACTGCCTGCTGCAGCAGAGCACCTGATCAATCCTGACTCACAGAACTTGCCTCCATGGAGTTCCCATCAAGAGGTTCTTGAGCTTCTCATTTTCAGGCAGCTGACCCCACCTTACACTCTTCGGGTTGATGAGATCTATCACCACCCCAGTATTAGGTGATACGGCTTCAGGCCATAACGTATCATGCCTCTAGAGGCAGGTGAAGGTAAGCAGCATCCCAGGATTAAAGTTGGCAGTGTTCACAAGAAACATGAGTTTAGCAGCTTTAACAAATGTCCATAACACAGGAAGACAGAAATGTGGTATCTTGTTTGTCAGACTCACAGGACTATGATAACAAGATGTGCAATAAATCAAGATTGAGTGGATTAACTACTCTCTATGTGAAGCCCCGCACTGGTATGTCAGTGGATTTAACAGGATGGGATGAAATTAGCAGACCTGTAGGAAACCTGTAAGGACATAAAGGGCACCAATCGTTACGTGGTTAGCACTAGGAGAGCTGGTGTGAGAAAAGCTGGGGATAAGTGCTGCAGGGCAGGAGGCAGTCCTGGCAGAGCTTTTCAGCATGTGGTTATTTCTAATCAGATCTATCCATCCTTCAGTTTAATACGCTGTACAGTTTTTGCGGTATCTAAGAGAAGAACAGACATGACCTCTACAGCCCCAATTACTTCGCTTTGACATCTATGGGGCCTTTATGGAAGTCACTTCCACAAGTCATCCTATAGGATTACAATGCAAAAGCATGCCGAGGTGCTTGATGTGGCTGATGGAGCAAAGTGATGAGTGGCACTGAAGAGTATGAAGCCCTGTCCAAGGGACAGAGGTGTGCAGATCCTGTGCCAATGGGGCTTTAATAATTTGTTTCTCTTGCCCACTCATTCCCAGCTACCAGTTCATAGATTTCTGAGGTTTTTCTGATCCGCATGGAAACATTATTGCCAGAGCATAGAGGTTCAAATGCTCTGCTTTGTGGACTCCTTCTTACAGATTTCTTTTCCTTTCTGCACCCCTTCCCCATCTTTTTTTTCTCTCTCTCGCTTTCCTCATTATTATGGCAAGGAAAGGAAACACTTCAGAAATGAAAGATTAGTTTGCTGTATCATAAAGATGAGCTTTGTAATCACTTTCCTTTAAGCAAAGAATTAAAAGATAATAAAAGCCCTAATTAAGGACCTCGTTAGCTTAACTAGATTTTCATATGCAAAGTGATGTTTGCCACGTGCTGCACCGTCTGAAAATGCCGCCTGGTCCTACATAAAAAGCACCTGTGCCAACTCCCAACTGTGTGCTCCTTCTTCATTTCACTTACCTTTTTCCCTTTTGTGCCAGAGTTCAGCAGGCTCAGGCTGATGCTGGGCGCAGACTTGGTGTACCTTATGAACCACAAGGAAGAAAGGCACATGAGGCAAAAGGGCATCTCAAAAGATGGAGAAGAGCAAAAGGAGCAACAAGTGCAGAGAGCATACAAGTTTAGCCCAAGAAGAAGGCAGAGGGAGCACACAGGAGCCTCTCAGGCCAAACTGATCCGATGGCAGGTGCAGAATAGATCAGAGTCTTGCTGAGCACAAGAACCCTTTGGTTGGAGGGAGGACACACTGGCTGGAGCTAGCCCTGGTCTTGCTTCTGTATAGAACTTAGCTAGGATTTGGACAAAGACTTGCATTAAAGGTTTGGTTTCATTCCTGGCTGGAAACAAAAGATGGATCCTTGGAAACACTGAGGGTCTTTCCAGAGCTCTGCTTTCAGTCCCACAGGACTAGTTAGTCCATACTAATTCTATTCCTAAGAAGCCTTCTGCACAGGTCCAGACAACACACCATAGCCTTTCACCCCACCTCTCAATCCCTATTTTGAACCCTAGCTGCTGACCTATTTGTTCCAACCTGAGTAGGAAGCCAAACAGTAGAGCGCCCATTCACCACTATTGGCCAGCTAGCCTCATTCACATACTTCACCACCATTCTAATTGTATTCCTCACCGCCACATCCCTAGAAAATAAAATACTCAACGAGATACTCTAATAATTTGCAAAAAGCGTTGGTCTTGTAAAGCAAAGAATGAAGACTACCCCTCTTTTGAGCTCCCCTAAAGTCTCAGAAAAAAAGGGTTTCAAACTTCTATTCACCAACTCCCAAAGTTGGTATTTTACATTAAGCTATTTCCTGACACTCCCCCCACTCCCCAAACAGCCCCAAGAGACAAGCCTTGTACAAGCTCTAATACAACAAGTAAAATCAACCACAGCCCCCAAAAACATCCTCACCCCACGAAAATAAAACACAGCCACCCCATTAACAGTGTTTGGGTATGTGCTTAACAGAAGCAATCAGGACATCACTATGCCACAGTAATGCATACAGGTGAATGAACGAAACAGCTGCTTGCTGCCGGGTAAGAAAGCATCCTGGCCTGGCTGAGCAAAGAACACTTGGTTGCCTGCAGCACAGCCCAGCAGAGGCCATGGCAGAGCCATGAGCAGGCATCTGCCCAGCTGTAACAATCTGATAAATTCCTACAGCTGGGAGCTCAGCATGAGCTGGGAATCGGGATTTTCATCCTCGTTACAACTGTAATCGGAGCCTCATTCTACTTCGTTTAGACCCTGCTGCGAACGTGAGCAAAAACCACAGGGTGCTGAGCAGGGAGGTCACCCCAGGGCAATGGCGAGTGGCACGCCAGCCAGAAGCAGCGGGAGGCAGAGACCAGTGTGGCCTGCATGCATCTCATGCAGGTATACAAAGCCCCCTGTGGGGAGCTCCCCAGCTTTCAACTATTTGTTTTAATTTTGAGAGTAAGAAAGAAAACATTCCAGTGCTGAGCAAGGAAGGGTTTGAAACAGAGCCGCAGGGCTCAGCCTTCAGCTTAAGCCTCTTGGTGCAAATGGCTGGGGACTTTCACCCCAAACCTGGTGGATCTCTGACCTTGTCTGAACCACCAGCAATATCATCAGTTACCCCTTTCTCACCTTTTAGTCTAGGGCAAGACTTAAGGAGACCTGATACAGCATTACTAGAATGGAGACTAAATTGATCTGTTTATTATCTGAGAATTTTCTTTGGTTAATATAATTGATTCTTGCCTTTCCTCTACAAAACATGGGAGTGGCTGGATACAGGAGGGTTAATTCAGTTTGAGAACAGACATGAAGAGCTATAAACCAGATCCAGACATTGCATCCAGCACTCAGACACCAGACTCCTGGCTGGGCTCATCTCCAGTCATTATATGTACTCGTGCAGAAGAGGAAATTGCCGATGTGCCTTAAATATAGCTTAAAAGTAATCAGTGTCAAGCTACTTCTACTATACTATAGGTTGAGAGTGAGGCAATTAGTGAGGGTCAGACAAACTACCTTGATTTGGCCTTCCACCACTTCCCACCTCGTGGACCATCAAGTGTATCATGACTATTAGAACAACTTCACTGAATGTTACAATTACTCATGTCAAATGAAGAAGTAATGCAGTTAACACGCATGCTGGCTCCCCATTGCTACTGCTGATGATTATTGCTATTAGAGCATGACCAAACAGTCATTCAAATATAAACAGCAGATTTGTTTTGATGGTGCTCGTGGCCCATTTTATTCGCTTTCTGTGAACATTAACACAAATGGCTTTGGTTTGCAAAACTGTTCCTGGGGAGCAAGATGTAGTCAGGAATACCTTTGTGCTGACTACTATCCGCCTGGAAAACTTTGCATGGCTCTCTGGAAAACTTGACAGCCAACTCATCTGAGAGAAAAAGCAGAACTGTGCAAGTCCAAGAGCTGGTTGCAAGAGATGAGCACAGTACTTGAATAGAAAATCATGGCAAGCCTTTGACTGGCCCCTCTTTCAGAAGCACATTCTTGCCAGCTATTCAGTAAATGCTTAGGAACAACACCTGCATCAAAACCTGGTACCCAGCTCATTCACAAGGGCTTCTGATTCAATATCTACTTAAGGAAAAGGTGTCTGTCTATTGGCTTAAATAGTTTATGTAGTACAGATTAACACATAGAGCTAAATTCACTAAAAGCTGTTTGCTGTGAAAAGATTACCTGATTAAGAAGATTAATTATTATTATTGCTCTCATTTCTATGTCTTCCTATAGTGGAATTCCTTACCTCTACATCAGTTTCTGAGATGGGCCCTCTGTTGCTCTCTCCATCTTGTGTGAGCTGCTTACTGCAAGTGGGTTTTGCCTCATAAAGATGAGAGGCAATCTGAATAGCCACTGATGCGATTACTTTGTGCAGCTGACTGCTGAACCTCTCCTTTGCAAAAGGACAGGACAGATGCAGAAGGTGGCAATCCCAGGCTGCCAGAGATTCAACTAATTACCTAGCTGTACCAAGGCCATGACTCTTGCCAGATGCTTTGATAACAGCTCCCATTTATCTCTTCTGCAGAAGCACATACTCAGGAATATGCACACTGAAGAAAGACTCTTGCGTATCACAGGACAGGCTTTGAGGCAAGGCCACAGGCTCTCAGCTTGCATTGATTTCAATAGGTTTGTGAGAGGAGTCAGCCTCCTCTAAGGAGCAGAGTGGTCTGAGGGGAGCTGCTGCTTGGTGCACACAGACCAAGGGCCTGAGTCAGGAAAATGAGTGAGAATGAAGGAAATGCAGTCAGCACGTGTTCTTCTAAAGCCTTTTTGATGGGAAGTTAGATACAGAAGTATCTCTGGTATATATGTCAGACTACTTAAATAGTATACACAAAAGAGTGCTGGAGTCATTCCTAAGGTGATTTCTAGTATCAGCTGGAAGGAAAGGTTAGTAGCTGTGCAACATGCCACGGGCTAACGATGCTTGGAGTGCCCCCCCATGCTTATTCTTGTTTCAGTTTTTCTTTAAGCAACAAAAAAATTAGGTTTCTTCAGATTAGAACACAGATGATGGAGGAGAAATGTGACACAGAAATACAGAATCAAGAGCACCATGGATCAAGTGAATAAGAAAAATCTTTCACTGGTCTCCTAGTGGAAGCAATGGAAACTCAATGAAGCAAATAAGTGATGACCACATGCAAACTAGAGCAGAGTTCAGTTGTGGAACCCACTGCCACAGGACACTGCAGGACCTCAGTGGGCCATCAGACAAATTCACAAGGAACTACCAAGCACAAAGCAAACACTTGTGGCTCAGGAGGTCCCTGTGTTGCAAATCACGGAGGGCTTACGGAGTATAACAGAGTGGTATTATTATATACTTACACCATTCTTACATTTTTCTCTTGGCATCTGCTATAGGTCACTGCTGGCAACGTATAGGGGGAAAGAAAGCAGCTAGACAGAACTTTGGTTCTGCCTGGTAAGGCAGTTCGTATGTTACTGACTAATTGGGTGAGCTGTATGGCTCAGATCCTTAAGCAGGAAGTTAGGCACTTCTGTGCCTAGACAGCTATGAAATTATGTGTTTCTTTTGCTTTTTCCTTTTTTAATTGCATTTCCTATTCCAATGAGTGGGAGCTCCTGGCAAAGTCTGAGAAGAAACAGTCTCTCATCTACACATGACCAGGCTGGGGTGTGATGAGGGGACATCATCGCACACATCTACTCCCACTCAACGATTATCAGCAGCAGAGGTGTGTAAGCATCAGTGCTGTTCTAAGTAAATCTGGGAGCTTGAAATGCCAGCACAGCATGGCAGGGTACTCTGAGGATGATCTTCCTATTTGTCAATGTGAATGCGAGATAGTACAAGCATGCATAGAAAGTACAAGAGTGAGATAAAAATATGCAGGTGCACAGGTATCTACAAAAGGAAGAGGGGAGAGAGGAGAACGTCTGGAAGCACTTTTTACTGTGCACATATTTACAGTGTTTATCAGAATCCATTCATCCATGCACTGTACAGGAAAATGCAGCCTGCAAGGTAGTGGCTCATCTGAAATCAGGTGTGAGGATGTTCTAGGACCGTGCTAAGGTATTTGCTCATCAACATTACCAAATAAAGCAAGCAGCAGAGAACAGTGAAAGGGTAAAAAGGCATTTCATAGGGACACACAGGGGTGGGGTGCAGCATCGCTTCTTAGGTGGAGCAGAGAAGGATCTGAGGAGCAAACCTCAAGAAGGCTTTTCCTAAGCAGAGTGGAGTTCATTGCAATTGCATTGTTACTGTGATCAAAGGGAGGTATTTCAGGCATGCAGAAGAGGAAGGCACTTGTACCACTTGGAGAGCAAAGAGCTGAGCAGCTGAAAATACTTGTGTCAAATCCCCACTTAGGCACCTCTTTCACCTCCAGCCCCTGTTCTCCCCCCTGGAGCTTCCCCATTCATTTCTCATTCTGCAGCTTTTCAGCACTAGATCCTTCTCCTGATTAACGTTTCAAACCCGTAGATAGTTTGTGCTGCCTTAGACAAACTAATCATCGTTAGCACTTCAAAAACCTGTCCAGCTTTCCCTCACAGAGGCACAGGTGCCACCCTCAGCTGCTTGGGCTAAAAATATAGCAGCTCCAACATGCTTTCCTTGTGAGGCCATCAGGAGGTACCAGCTCACAGCTCTGGCAGACAAGGAGATCACTGGGCTCGCTCTAGGATCCCCCAGATCCAGGCAGCAGGTAAAGCATGAAGCACCTAGCAAGAAGGAGAGGGCTGAAGATGTCTTCTTCTCTCCTAGGTCTTAGCACACCAAAGCCTGTTCTGGAAGCACTTCTTGCTTCCCAGGGTAAAGCAGAGCCAATGTGTTGAATAAGGCTGTTTTCTTTCAGCCCATCCAAGCTGGAGAGATGTTCATAGCTGGGGTTTGACTGAGATTTGCTGGGTCCACTATGGGACACAGAAGGCTAGCTGCTTTTCCTAGTGACCTGTATCTCTAGTGTTTATAGAGAAGGAAAAGGCAGAAAGTAAATAAATGACCCAGGGAAAGCAGGAATGATGCAGGAACAGGTGTCCTGGTGAGCTGCCCAAGTCTGGCCTGAGCTGCAGCCAAGAGACTCAAAGGCCACAGTTAAATAGGAGGAAAAGAGTGATGGGCTGGAAGGTGCTGTCTGTGACACTTGGATACAATTCCATGCTACTGAAATGCCAGGAAGGCTTGGATGTGCTTCTGTATCTTCCTCTTGGAGGCACCTAAATCTTCCTCATCAGGCAGGGTCATTTCACACACCATCCTTTTTCAAAGAATGACATTGTGTTTTGTGCAGTGGGGATCAGGTGGTATTCAACACTGCCTTGGGGATGAAGGCTGTAACAGTGCCTATGAGATTCCTACCTGATTTCAGCTAGTGCCATCTGGGCCCTGGAGTGAGCTAAGGACCATTCCAGAGTCAAAACCTTCCTGACAACTGCTGAAAAGCAGTAGATTTGCCCAGCAGACCTCCTTTTCAACTGGGATGGAAGCAAAGGGGTCAGCTGCTCCAAACGCATCCTCCTGGGTCTTGGATTCAGAATGCCATCCTGGTCAGACTGACGTTAAAACAATGACTGGGAAATCACCAGGAATAAAGGCCACTGGAAGTATTGTACCTTGGGGGTCAATCTGGGCCCCCATATGCTATGTTTGTGGAGTGCACATCTATGAGGAGTCTCTGACATGCTGCTGAGTCTGTGAGCATCAGGGTCACTGTGGAAAAAGCAACCACCTCCCGTGCTTAGCAGCACGCACCGAGCCCACAAAGAGGTCACACTGGAGAGAAAGGGATTACTTATAAGGCAGCTAAAACCTTCCTCCTGAAGCCCAGAACTAATGCTGAACAGCAAAATGATAGAAGGAAAAGATGTCATGCGCCTCTGGAACCGAGGCCTAAGGAATAAAGTTCCACAAGCAAGAGCCATTCAGGCAGGCTGGAGAGAAGATGCCCCATGCCTGCAAAACTGCCTAGCACTGAGAGCCATCCAGGCTCCCCCTGTGCTCTTCTTCAGCCACAACCTGGTGCTCCAAAACCCTTTTCCATCAAGTACCCCAAGCAACCTTTCCAACCACAGCATCCATATCGATCCTGCTCCAAATAAATCTGTGCAGAAACCAGGAGGGCAACACGCTCTATCTTGTCTCCTTACAGATATTTCAGAGGAAGCCTGTACAGGCCTATTTGTAGATTCAGCTGCTGGGCTGGTTTTGGCACACAGTCCCTGCATGCTCTGGAAGGCACATGTGGCTGTGACAAGCCTGCCCCCATGGCTTGAAAAATCAGTGATGAGGGCAGATCAGCTCCAGAATGGGCAGTATAAGATTCCCAGTCCTTTGCCCGAGCTCATCTCATAAAGGATATGTCACACCACTAGTTCTCACTGGAAAAAAGACTGCCTACATAGCTCCCAACTGTCCGCTGCATAGGACATATATAAGCATCCTCAGGGCACATCTCTTTCTCCCCTCCTGGCTCTCCTGAGATCCTCCCCATCTAGTGCTTACTTCATGGAACACTGTAGGATTAGGTTTATCGCATAATTTCCCACGGCCATCATCTGACAGCAGCCGCAATCTTTGCTTGCCTGTGGCATACAAGGGGATAGGGTAGGAGGTCAGTGGAACATAGACATTACTTAAGAGGCTCCACTCTCTTTCTGCTATCCACCAAGAGACTGGGCCTGTGGGAACATCCTGTGAGGCCGATATTCAAGCACTGACAGTATTTAGGACAGAAGCACCGTTTCACAAATGAATGTATGGGCAAAAATATGTTGCCACCTTCCAAGACCTGTTCAACCACTAACAGCCCCTCCTGGGCTATGTGACTCCCTTGTTCCTGCAGATATTAAATCCCACCCACACCCCCACCACCTTCCCTGCCCCAGCTTGCCATATTCTGACCCCAAAATAAAATACCCTTGTTTATGGCACAACTGCCTGGGTTTAAAGCTGAGCTCTGTGGAGGCTTCAGTCCTAATTCCTGGCCTCCCTGCCTGTAAGCAGCAAGGGGCTGAGGGTGGGATGCCAATGGCTGTGATAGCATCTGTACAGCCAAACACACAGGCAACGCAGAGCCGGTCAGAGGTAGCAGCTTGGGTCTGTTGCAGGATGCTGACAGAAGGGGGCAAAATCCATCTGCAGTCAGAGCTTGTTCCCTGCTTTAGCTCTGTTTGCTTTCTCTCCCAGCCTCGCAGCCCATAGCAGGCACCTGCTCTCACCATCTCACCCCTCCCAATTTGCCTCTGTGGGACTAGGAGTGGCCCCAGGACAAGAGGGCCACTGGCTAACAAACAGGCATGTGTATGACAGCAAGCGGGTGCTCTAGGCAATGTTGGACTGAGTATGAATACTAAGCTGCCGTGTACTTATTGCTGATTTGGATGTTGGCACTGACAGCAGCAAAGCTGATGAAGGGTCCCCAGGAATGGGTGAGAGAAAATGATGCATGCTTCCTTCATGCAGTGCACCCTGAGGTAAGATTCTGCTTCACCTTGCATCTTCTGCGGTCCAAGGGAGGGTGTGCGTTAAACATAACAGAGGCAGGATGGCAAGTTCCTGCTGCACCCAGTGCCAGGTAGTGGGCATGCAGGGCCCCCCCATCTGCAAGATTTGGGCTGGGAAACAGCAAAAAATGCCTTGGGGCAGAGCAAGTTTCGAAGTGGCAATGTGTTGCTTTAAAGCCTTTCCCACATTACTTTTGGAGTCAGCTTTCACCTTTAGAAAAGCCTCAGTGCAGTGGACACCATCATATCTCAGGACACTGAGATTTTCAATTCCTTGTGAACTGGTAATCTAGGGATGCTTGTGGGATGACTTGTGCCAAGTAATGATGCCTGGAAAAGTGGCATTTGGGAAAGGAATAGGAAGGAAGGCAATTCCAGTATTACGCACACCACACACCCCCTCCATTTTTTCCTGTGAGTAAGCAACATTTTCTCTCTCCTTTCCTCCTCAGCTGGGTTGGTGACTTCTATTTCTGTACACATCAGTGAGTCCCTTCTCCTTACATCATCTGACGTGCCTACAGCCAACTCCTGTGATTTTCCTGCAGGTCTTACCATAGCTGGCAGCTGCCCTTAAAGCCCCGCAGCCTACAGAGTTGCACAGCTCACTGGGAGAGAGCTTTTGCTTCCCTCCTCCCTGTTTCTAGACTGTAACAGGAGCAAGAGGAGGCAAGAATGGGAAACTGGGACTTCCCTAAGTTCCAGCCTTGCTTCAATATTTCTTCTACATCTGTGGCATGGCAGGGAATGAAAGGAATCGGTACCCTCATCTTCAGTTCCCGAGTCGCAGCATGGTCCCCATGGATCATGGGATGTTCAGGGTGACAGAGGGCATATTTCTGCCTGCCCCTTGGGATAACCCCCTCTTGGAGCTCTCAGGCTGAGCAGGAGAGATGTTAGTAGAGAAGCTGTTAGATGAAAGTGCTGACATAGCACGCTGGGAAAGCCCTAGATGTCCCTAGCCATGAAGTCTTCTGCTTCACTAGGCTGGGCTGCGGTTGGAAGGCCTTGCTTTAAGATACCTTAACAAGCATGTATAGGAGAGCTGGAAGGAGGGAGGTGAGTCAGGTACCGAGCAAGAGCAATCTTTTTTACTGAGAATGAAGGACTTTGATGCCCAGATCCTGAGGGCACCCCCTCAACACACACCCCTTATGCAGATGTATGCATAAGCGATGTGTGTTCAGACCTGACCTGAGAGCTTTCTTGTTTCTTGCACATGGGATGGGCTGGAGAAGGGAGATTTTTCACTCTTCATTAATGTAGTCCGCAGCCCATTTCTGATGATCTGAATGTTTCCTCCCTTTAAAAAGGTTCCTTGAGTAGACAGCAGCCCCCATGTAAAACAGCCCTTCACAGCAATCACAGCAGCCACCTTTAAACTGAAAAACCCTACAGAGGAAGAGCTGTGTTCTCCCTTGAGCAGACCTAAAGAGGGGAAGAAAAGGTGCTGGGCTGTGTCAGGCAGAAGATGTAAAAGACTACTCTAAATACTGCAGTTATGGGGCAAGCAGTACGTGACACAGCACTGCTGTACGTCTGAGTCAGGCATGCTTACATCGTAAGGGCTTTACAGGCATCTTGTCGGCCCAAATGCTTAAGCAGAATTTCCTGAAGAATTTCCTTGTAAATAAATACATTAATAAAGAAATCTGTGCTTATTGCAGATCTGTGATTCCCGATTCCTGCTGTGCCCTACTGAAGGGATTAAGTTGTTGGTCACTCTTTAGTCTTACTCAACCATGCAGATCTAAGGAAAGATCTACGGATTAAACTGATGCTTTGGTGTTTTGTTTGTCAGGGTTTTTTTCCCTCCTCACTGCCAAGAACTACCCCAGTCTCTTCATTTAGACCTTAGCGAGCAATCCTGCTGAGAAACTGCCGGTGTGCCTCCCAGAGCTCTGTAGCAAACAGGAGGAAGAGATGGTAAAAAACTTCCTTTTCCATCTGTGAGTGAGCAAAACCAACCTGGAATCACACAGGAATTAGAGCAACAGAGGAAGCAGAGGCTATTTTTATCAAGTCGCTTGCAAGAGCCACATTTTAAGCTGTTAGTCCCCATTTCTCTCTCAGCTCTCTGAGGAGCTGGCGCTGTATGTCAGGGCCTGACCTCCAGAAAGAAGTAAGAACAATTAGAGAAGGGGAACAAACCCAGGGTCACCCAGGAATTCTGCAGTTGCTGCTGTGCAGCACACCAAGGTCTCCCTAAACCTCATTGCAAGGGTGAAGAGAGGACTCTTGCTGCTCTGTTGCAGCTCCCCTGCCACCTGAATGGAGGGAGATGCTCCACAAGCCATTGGCTATAGAGAGTTGTAACAGAGGTTTGGCATGCCACAGCCAGCTCCAGGGGAGAAGGAGAGGGAGCTGAAGCATGTTAGGTGATGAAAGACTGGTTAGGTTCAGATGGCTGTCTAAAACGTTTCAAAGAAATGGAAGAAAGGAGAAATTAAGAAAGATGTCGAACCTTAAGCCTAATTAGAGTAGCAGTGTAGTTATAGTCATGATAGCCTAAGGATACAATTAGATGTGTCTCGAGAGGAAGGCTGATCTTGTTGTTAAAGCATAAAGCTAAGGGACAGAATAAAATGGGTTGCCGTCTGGCGCTGGTTCCCGGATGGCTCTGATGTGTTGCAGTGATTCCATGTGACTCCAGCATGGTACTTCCAGTCTCCTGACACCTCAGTTTCAGTGTTTCCCAATATTTCCAAGTAGCCTGAGGAATTCCCAAGGCCAGGCTGAGGAATTTTTATGGCATCCAACCATCAGGATCCCCTTTAGTACATCTCAGACTTGCAGCTGGAGATCTTAGGGCAAAAGCTTCTAGGGAAAAGCAAAGCTGTTTGCCAAAAAAAGAGCCAGGAGCTAAAAAGCATCCAAGGGAGATGTCCCAGATTAGCACAAAACATCCGAGCCAGCGGTTTTCTAGTCTCATGCAATCACATCTCAGGTTTTTGGAAAACTAAAAGACACACAGCCCTTCACTTTGATAGCACAGACTTTGGTGACCCTCAGTCTGGTCCTCAGTAAAACAAGCAAACATATCTCAGGGCACAGGCATTATTCACAACATAGCTTTGTGGCCCCAGCTCCTTTCCAGTCCTACTTTGCCCAGTGTTACTGCCCCCTTTACCCTGCCTTCACAGGAACGAGTTGTGACAGTGGGAACAAGAAGAGATAAATAGGAGATTGAGCCTGACACAAGCTATGTCTGTAGAAACCTAAGCAGGCACAGGCAGCTCATCCCACCCTGCACACAGTGTGCAGTGCCAGCCCCAGTCCAGCAGCAGCAAGCCTCATCCAGCAAACCTCAGCAGCCCACCTCAGCACGCATTTGGCACTGGTCTAGTAGAGTCCTTCCTGCCTCCAGCAGCAATTAGCCAGTTGCTATTTGTAAAGCACAACACTGGTGTTTTTGTAGTGGATGGATGTGAGCATTCGAGGGATGCAAGGGGAGATGCTGGCAGAGCGCTGTTGCAGAGGGTGCTGGGAGAGATGTCTGAGCCAGTGACACCTGAGGAAATGAAGCCCTATGGGTTATGTGGACATCCTAACAGAGGACCTACATCAAACTGCAGATACCACCCAGTGACCCAGGCAGGTAACAGGATTTGGATCGGCACCATCCCCAGCTATCTGGGCACAAGGAGAGATTCCATGGAGGCCTTCGACTTTGATCCACCCATGAGAGGTCTTGGCAGGAGGCAATATTTACCATGCCAATTGAGTGCCAGCTCTACATTGTCTGTGGCATGAAATGACTGACATGCTGGCGCACAAAGGTAAAAAAGGACAGATTGATTTATTGATCAAGGAAAGAGTCTCCTTGACAGAGATGTGCTGTCAAACAATGGCAGGACGTGCTGCTAAAAGCCCTCCAGATTGATTGCTTTACCTGCCACCTGATCCTTCATCGCCCTGGGCTCTGGCAGGTGAAGAGCAGGGGGAGATTTACGTGTGGCTGGGAGTCAGGACATGAAGCACACAGGAAGGTAGCACACATAAAGCACCAGGGGTCTGGCTAGGACACAATAGCCCTTCTGTCCCCCACCTGCCACAGGGATGGAAGGTCCCTCAGCCCATGGGCCAGCCAGGGTGGCAAGAAGAGCAGTGAAACCTCACCATGCAGTCAACTGAAAGCAGCACCATGGCAGGTAACACCTGCACATCCTGAAACATTGCCATTCCCCTTCCCCATCTGTTCCCTTCTCTAGGTCTAAAGCACTCCTGTCTGTACAACTACGTAGCCTGTGCCTGCCCCAGGGATGGATGAAAGCACAGCCAGGCAGCTGGCCGGGTGCTGCTGTGAAACCACAGCCACAGCCATGCAGGCACTCAGCCCACTGCAGGAGATAATGCTGCAGCCCATGCCCCAGCACAAGGCATCAAGCCAGGGCACCCATGGAAAGCATCCACCCCTCCATCAGCTGCAGCAGGGCAGCGCCAGCCCAGGAGGGAGCTGTGTCCTAAGGGTTGCTCTCCTCTGTCACTGCCACTACACCCTGGAGCATCCAGAGCGGCTCTCTCTTAATATGGGGTCATGAGTATAAACTGATGGAGAATTGTGCCTTACAGAGGGAGAGGAGAACATGAGAATAGTCATTTGCTTAAAATTCTAGGCCTTGATTCACTATTTCTGCAGTGGTTCCCTTGGTTAAACAGGATTCTCCTCCACTTGACAAGAAGAGGAGTGTGACCAAGCCTCTCTCATAGCTTGCTCAGAAGCCAGCCTGAGTTTTGCTAGGTAGGAGGCTGGGCCTTACCATACCAACAAATCAAGGCAGCCTGCTTTTGGCACAACATGGATGCTCCCACTCAGACCACATCAAAGTCCAAAGCTACTCTGGTGACTGGCTAAGTCCTGTCTTTGCTTTGTGGACACCTTGAACCAAGTACATCACAAGCTCATTTAGAGAGCTGTAGCATAAGACAGACTGTCAAAGATAGACATAACAAACAGGATCCCTCAGCTGCTTCAGTGCTGCCTAATTTACCAGGCACACAGAGTATGTTGGGAAAATGCCACTCCAGAGCTGCTCTCATACCTGTTAAAGGGCTTGATATTCCCAGTACATTGCAACTCTATCTTAATTTTGTGGGCAAACCAACCAGCTTTGGCTGCACACCAAATCCAGATGGCTCACCATCTCTCTTGTGAAAAGTGTAAATAACACAGCAGACCAACCACAGGGAAAACAGGGATCCTGAAAAGGCAGAGATATGAGAGGCTAATTTGACTTTTGAACAAGTATCTAAATTAGCATCCTCCTAACAGCCTCTTTTCTGGACTGCAGCAAGAGCTGCAGCAAATGCCATGAATGACTGAAGAATGCCTGATCCTCACACTCTGGCTGGGGGAGAGGCAAGAATATGACAACAGGAGGTGTGAAGAGTAGCTGTGTGCTAGAAAAGGTGTGTAAAGTGGGCACACAGTACTTCAGTGGACACAACTGATGTCATTTTTCTTGACTCCTGTAATGCATTTGACATGGTCCAGCCCAACATCTTGGTTGCTAAATTGAAGCGGTATTCCACATGTCACAACTCAATTTCACCCTGAATTCATACATGCTTGCAACTGACCAACAACCAATTCCATTGGAGACCAAAGGAGAGGGTAATGTGTTTCTTGTGTTGGAAGGTACCCAGGTATCAGGAGAAACTGCTGCATCCCAAAACCAAAGGCCACGTTTGAAATACAGCCTATCAGCATTTCATGGCAGAAAGAGGTGCTGTTTCATGCCTCAGCCAAAGAAACTGAACCAATTACTTCTTTCTCAGAAAGCTACTCTAGTCAAAACATTTTATATCTTGTGTCTGTCTCCCCCCCCAACCCCCCTTGCCTTTTCAGCTGAGGAAGAGGAAAGAAGAGGAATCCAAAAGAAATCTGCTTACACACACAAGAGCAACGGGGGNNNGGGGAATAAATCACAGGTAACATTTCCCTGCAACAAAATGATGTTTTGGCTGTGAAGGCATTTCCATTGATAATCTTGGGGATGAGGGAAGAGGAACAGAGGGAGACATTTGTCATCATATTTAATGGTGCTTCTTGTGGTACAGTGTTTATAATTAAAGAAGATTCACCCAACTAGAAAGAAAGATAAGAGTAAGAAAGGAAAAAGAAGGGAAAATGGGAATAAAAAGATCCTGAGCAGTTGTGTAACTATTTTTCCCTTGGGCCTAGGAAATGTTTCCACTAAGTAGTCCAACATGCTGTTTAAGATTCAAGCTACTGCTTGCTAGGGGAAAGGGAGGGAGGGTAGATGGAGAACACTGCAACAACATTCAACTACATCTGCTACCTACTCATTATTGTAATAGAGAGAGGTAGGGATAAATCTGACTACACATGTGAGGGCAGCAACTGGTTGTTAGGTTTCAAAGATGCTATTACATCCTGGAGGAGCAGGGATGTACACAGGTGACCTTCACCAATTTGAATGGGGCAGAGGGAAATCACACAGTGGAATGAAGTTAATAGCAACCCAGAGGGCAGGATCCATGATTGCCAGCCTGATTTCTATAATTGGTGTGATTACTACTATTGTAACTTAAACATAACAGCAAATCACTTGCTTAATTGAATTTGCTTTCTGCGTGTGGCTGGAAAGGGGGGCGACACAGAGGAGGATGCAAATTTCTGCTATGGCTGTGTGAGGCTTCTCAGACATGAAGCAAGCAGAGGAGTCCTGGGCTTGGGGAGAGCCCCAGGGGTAGAAGGATGAAAGCTAGGTAGGGCCGAAGGCAGGGCAGCCTTTCTTACATGACAGAGCCTTGGGTGACCTCGTCTAGTGTGAGGTGTCCCTGCCCATGGCAGGGGGGTTGGAACTGGGTGATCTTAAGGTCCTTTCCAACCCTAACTATTCTATGATTCTATGTTTTTCCTGGAGGTTGATGCTCCATGTTTCTAAACAGTGCCAACACCTTTGCTATGCCGAAAGTGAGAATGTTGCACAGGGTTTAGTTAATGCCTTGCCACACACCAAGAGATGACAGAGCTTCTCAATGAACTCCTGGGGGCCCAGAATGATGGCCAACCTGCTTCCAGGTCCCTCACTCTCAAGTGCATCCCCTTCTATCATCAGTGAAAGCCAGAAAGGATGATCTTTTGGATCAGCCTGTAGGATCAAAAAAGACATTTGCAGCAGCCAGGAGACTCTCCATTAAAAAAACCCCAACACATTGGCATCTGAAATGCTGGAAACAAACATATGTGTTATCTCTGGGTCATGGCATTGAATCTTCGTTATATCTTACTCCGAGATTCACAAAGAGATGACAGAAAACCAGGGTTGCTTGTACCCTCCAATGTCTAGTGTGTCTATTTGCTTCATTAAAACACATCTGTATTCCAGTGCTGTTTTGAACCAGACAGACTCATCAGCACCTTCATGCTTTTGCAGGCTAAGGAGTAGTTTCAGAAGTGGTTTTTAACAGGATTAATCAGTATCCTGTATGTGGAGACTGTGACCAGATTTTGTGCAGGGTGTCCTGCTCAGGGAATACAAGAGCTGATCCAGGACTTCTAGCATTATCCTGTCTGCTCTGTGAAACTGAGAAAATCTCTGTTGAGTTGATTTGAATCAGTGCATCTGAAATCTTCCTAATTCCCTAGATGAGAAACCCTCAGATCTTTTCTAAGAAATTAAAAAAAAAAATAAAACTAACAAATTTTGCTATGCCCGAGACCTCAATACAAGAATACGCTCTTTCCTTAGTGCTTTTCATGCATACCTTCTACAGCAGGCTACACAAACAGGGAAGCATTGCTTTTTGACAAGGAACAAGAAACATACACCCAAAAGTGCAGGCAGCTCTGTGAGCAAGATGCTGTTCTGATCATACTCAGGCCTTGGGTGTCTCTATACCTTACTTAGAGTCAAACTTGATGTATATTTGTCTCATGGGAGCCTTATCAATGGGTTTATTGAGTATCCCATTAAGACAAGCAGGACTTGAGGCATAAATGTAACCTTGCAGAGGGTCCTTCTGCAAGTGTTTGAGTGGAACATTTGGAACTGCCATGACTCCAACCTTAAAAGTCACTGTTTGTTTAAATTTGCCTTTATCTGGCACAGAAAGCCAGGGAAGAGGGAGGGACTCTGGGCAAACATGATCCCTTCAATAATATATCTCCCTTACATCTGCAGAGGAATAAAATATTAATTTATCTGATTTGAAAGGGAAAGAAGGAAGGAGGGGAAAAAATTGGCTGGGCTATGCGATATTTTCCATCATATATTTATGTATATGTTCCTACATAATATTTCCATGTATCATCTGCTCCCTTCCACTCTCAAATATGCTTGTCCCTTCATGTTTCCTTCTTAAGGAAAGGAGACAACAAAAACTGAGCTGTGGTCATCGCACTAGTGGCAAAAATGGTTTTTCACTGAGACCCTTGGGCTCCATTTTCATAGACTTCAGCGGAGTTCTTACCTATTCAACTGTCACATCAACCCTCCTTCACACCCTGAGCTTCTAAGAGCACTGAAAGTGAGGATGTATGGGACTTCTTTGTTACCAAGAGAAGGCATGATGAGTTTTGGAAAATAAGCCACTTTCACACCATCCCGGCTCAAGGAAAAATGTTAATATGTCTTGATGGGATAGTAAAGTTTTTATGATGGTATAAAAGCAGTAGGAAGAGACATAAGTATGAAGCATGTCTTTCAGATCAGATTTGGGAAATGGGCCTCCAGTAATGCTACCATTTCAGCTGGGAAATGTGCAAATATGGGCCATTTATCATCTTCAGGTGTTTCACTCTGTTCAAATAGATATCTGTCTAAAACAACATGTTCTAAACCCAACAGTCCTCCCCTCCACAGGAGAAAATCTCTGTCATTCTACACAGTCAGCCTGGTTTCTCCCCAAGGTTATGGGGAAAAAATACATTCTTCTTTATTTATCTCAATTTTGAAAGAGGAAAAGAGCCTCAAGGAAAGTTCAGCTATTAACAAATAGGGCAACAAAAGGTAACCAAAACTAATGCAAACCCATTTTTCTTCCCCCACAGACTCAGTTCTCCTGTATAAAAATGATCAGCCTGTCCATCTGTTCCCACCGGAATCCAGCTGCACTGGCACTCAACAAATGTCCTGTCAAACAAATGGGCTTTGCAACAAGCTTCTTGGGTCTTTCTTGTTAAAGACACCGTAACTACATGGCTGAGTTCAGCTTCTATTTCACTTGGTTCTTTAGAAAGGCACATGAGTACAAATAGATCTACAATCCAAAAAAATTCAGCATTGCTAAAACATTAAGACTGAGAAATCAAGCACTTAGAAGTCAAGTCATTCCATATGTTGAAGTTTCTCCTGCACCATTGATTCTAGCCCATTGTACATCCTATTTATCACACATTATATATGAAATTCTACATTTCAGAGTTAAAGTAAGAACAGAGGATCTATATATATTATGGTGTGCAATGCCATCAAGTTAATGGTGCAGAAAAAACCCAAGCTCTTGGAATATTCTCAATTTTATCTTAGATTTATATTCTTACTATTACATTACATTGTTACCTTATGCTTCCACCTATATCTTTGTTGTATCTATTTCTTATCTTTTCTTCTATTTTATGCATAGTTTCTGCTAAGCCTTACACAGGCACTGAATTTAGTATGCACTGTAAGAAATCCAATAGAGGGTCAATGTTCAACATTTTGCCTGTAAACCTGCTTGTTCTGGAGCTGTCTTTGTTATGTACCACTCAGGGCCCGGTAGCCTGGGTTCCTGACTGATATTTGGGAACTGAATGCTCCTTAATAGCATTTAATATCAGCAACAAGTGCAACATATTGCTAAACATATTCTGAAGACTTTGCAGGATCTGGACTTCAGATCACAAGCTTTCTGAGGATGGGGCTAGTTCTTTTGATATATCTTTGTGCATTGCTACTACTGACACCAGGGCTTCCAAGTGTAACTATAAGACACAAACTAAATTAGTGCTTCAGCTAGGGAATGGGCACAGGCTGCACTTGGAACCTACTTTTCCTAATTTTAATGGCAAGAAATAAAAATAGTCAAAACTCTTTGGCTTATGCTGTTTCCATAACCTGAAACCTTCAGCATCAGAGGTCTGAAACTCCCTGTACAGTGTTTACCACAATTTTCTGTCCCAGTTAGTTCAGCCTCTTGATTATCTACCTGCCAGAGGTGAAGCTCAAGTTAAGAGTGAAGGTCATGTCCTGTAGAGTGCCCAAGGTGTCCAAGAGTGGAGCAGCTCTTTGGAGCTTTTGGACAAGCCCTGAGGTCTTGTCATTATACTCCACTCCCATCATCCACAGCTAATTGCCTTGAGCTTTCAGGATACATCAGCTCTGTACAGATCTCAGGATACATCAGCTCTGTACAGATCAATTTAGTCTCTGTAGGTAACAAGCCTGGGCAGATTCAGCAGTGGAGTTCTCCATGTGACTGTGTAGCTAATAGCTTAGTAGTTAAAAGGTCAAGATGTTCACCTGTACATGTGATTTGGTGATCACATCAGCTACTTTTCCACATTCTGGGATGGCTTTGTTAATACTTCTGTATAATGAAGACACCAACATATTTCTTAATCTCAAGTAAGCAAGTTTAGCAAGTCAGGATTCTAACATGCTGACAGTATCATGAGTATTTTCAGAAGTGAGCTGTCCTATGCCACCAGGAAACAGTGATGCACTGCAAGTAAAACTTGATTCCTCCAGCAGGAAGACTCAATGTCTCAACCTGCCTCACTTTAATTTTACATTCAAGAAAAGCTACAGAGAGAAATATTCTTTCTTTTTCTACCCAAACTGTGGCTCAGAAGAGGAAATGTCCACAACAGAGAGGGTATTTTCTGCAGAGAAAGATGCAGAATACAGACAGCACATGGCAAGTAAGACAGATGCTGAATACCCATATTAACAGATACCTTAAGAAATCTAATGCTGATGGATAGGTAGTCAGATGCTAAATATGTAATCTCCTTGCAGATGGACAGTAACATGCAACAGAAACGCTATCAAGAAGGGAATGTTGCATATTTGCACAGATATCTGTAAGCACAGGGAATTGATGAATGGCTCTATCTTTGGCTTTTTCAATTTATGTCATGTCTAGCCTGAAACAGATACCTGGGTTCAGTTACCCAGGTCACTCCCTGCTTCTGCCATCCCATTGCCACTAAATTCCTTGACTATATCTGACAGAAAATGCCAACGAGAATGGATCTGTAGCCATTGGGATATTTCCAGATTACCAGAGTGATTCAAGTGACAAAAAGAACTAATCACCTATGAACCTTCCAGCTCCAAACTTGATACCAAAAATGAACCTTCTTACTTCTGCCTGTCATGACTTCCATTCACTCATTCTCAAAATATCGCTATAGTTTAAAGCCAAACAGTGAAGTTGTTTTCAAGAACTACTAGAAATCTAGGGAAGTGTGTTCTCTGCCAATTTCCAGACCCAAGAGAGGTCTTGGCAAAGGCAGAAAACTCCCTGATATTTGGCAGTCCTTCAGGCAACCTCTGAATTTGGAGGGCAGCTGTCACCATCATGATGCTCCTTCAGCCACAGAGAGCCCAGACTATGTTTGCAAACCATCAAGACATCCTTTTGAGAAGCTGGCAGATGCTCCCAATCCAGCTTGCAGCATCCTCTCAGAGCTTTCCTTCTGACACACAGAGATACTAGACACGTGACAGAGGAAAAACATGTGCAACAACCAGCCTAGCAGAAAGAAAAAGTAAACAGTAGCTGAAGGACCCCTTGTACTCCTCGGAGTTAAAATATGTGGCTCATTGCTATCCACAAGCAAAACTCATCAATGTCATTATCAAGCACAGCTCTGTTCAGTCAGGTGGTACTCATTACAGCCGGTTTTTCAGTCACTTCTTTTGTACACAATTACATGACCAGCTGAGCCTGAACTTCCTCTTGTACGTGGCTTTGTCTTAGCGTGAAACTTTGTCTGCATGCTCTCTGGAGACTGGTGCTCAGGATGAGGGCAGATGTGATCTGTTCCTTGCTTGGAAATGACATGACATATACCTGCCACTGCCTCTGCCAGCTGGTGAAAGCCTGTGCCCAGGGCCAATGGCAGAGCTGAGCATACTTGAGCTGAAATGCTTTTTAAAAGAGATGGTTCTTGGATGGACCCTCCTCAACGGTGGTGCCAGCACTCTGCAGCACATACCACCACTGTCTGGTATGTTCCAAGCTATCACAGACCTGGGAAAAAGCATTTTAAAACAGCCAGGGAGCCACTCATGTGCCTGTACTGCATGTATTCCCTGCTTCACTAAGAGGTGTCCTTCTCCGAAAGACCATGCTTAGGACAGGTCTTAGGATACAGGTGCAGGAGGCATTCTTCCAGCACTACAATCCTATACTGCAAGCAAAAAAAGATGCAGAAGGATCTAGAAGTTTAGTTCAGGCCATTCTTCTTCTGGGACATCCTCTGATGAAGCCTAAGAAAGAGAAGGTGGTGGCCATCATCTACTAGGGCTGTCCTTCTAGCTTAGAAATGGAAGAAACCACTTCCAGTCCACACCAGGACCCAAGGAAGAAGAGACTGGAAAGCACGCCTGAAGACACGGAGTTAAGACAGTGATTGAGGCAACAATAAAAAAGGTCGTGGGGAAATGCAGGAGGAGGTGAGGGATTGGCAAATGCAGAATTATCTGTGTGACAAGGACATTGGCAGACACAGCAGTAAAGACAGCACTTGTTTTTTCAGGTATTTTGAAGACTGCAGACTGTAGTGCTGGGGCTTAAAAAGTCTTTCGCACAATCTTAATCAGTTTCTTTTTCTGCCTCTTTCCCTTTCCTCTTTTTGTAGGCTTTGGGGCTCTTTTATTTTTAGTGAATCTTTTTCATCTTTTCCCCCTTCTCCTTCCTTTTCTCCAAGCCCATGTTGCCCACTGGCTCATTTTCCCTGCCCATCAGAGGGACACTTGTAGGAAAGCAAAGGAGCATGTCTGAGCTGAACTTGTCAGACAGAGGAAATCTGATATATGTCATCAGAATGAAAGACAATAGAAATTAAAGAGGTTTCTCTTTGCCTCTCTTTCGGTAACTGTGCCTGAACAGCCATACCACCCCGCATCAGATCTGACAAGCTACGCAGAGCTGAGAAACGAACTGTCAGTATTTGAATGGGAAAAACTGCAAATAACAGCATTAGTGACTCAGAAACGCACTGGTTCTACTGCAGGGCCCTAGGAGGGATGTGTTGGGTGCAGCTTTGAAGTGTCCCCTGCATGAGCTACCAACCCTTATGCTACATTTTAAAAAACAACTTGAGGCACTTGATAACCTTCATTTCACAGAATGGGTCTTCGGGTTTGCCTGCATGGGAAAGTTCGACCACTCTTACATGTAAGGTGTGATTTTGTACCCTCATCCTTTAACCTTTCTCTATCATGATGCATCCTTTATCATGAACAGCCTCATTCACTTGGGCTCCTTCTGCATGACTTTCTCAACAGTTCATGTAACCCCAATCCACCACTGCTAACAGCTGCTAAAATCCACACCTCCCATTACACCTGCGCAACCCTTAGGCTCTAAGGTCACTCTCAGAGGTGGGATTTAATACTGATCTAAGCAAAGAAATTTGCTGCCACTATGATTGTGCTGTAATCCCACTGCTGTGCTTTGTATTTGTACAGCAGCTTATTGAGCCATTCCTGTTGGAAGAAGCAGCAGCCATATGTTGGTTTAGCTGATGTGGTGGGAGGAAACTCTTACTCTGTTAAACACTGTTATATTCCAGCACAGAGGAGGCTGCACTTTGGTACCGGTACGAGAATCACGTGCATCTGCTGTAAGGAACTTTGGGATCAATGAAATGAAATGAGCTACTGAAATATATGCTAATATTCCAACTTAGATACATAAACCAGAAGACTGGGTGGTTTGGAATGTGGTTTATGAATATGCAACACTCAATTTAAAATAATTGTGCAGTTCAACAAATACAAAACCAGAAAATTTGGGGACAGGCTCTGTTTGGGAGTCTTGTTTAATTGGCTATAATTTCTACTTCACAGCAGTATGGATTTTTAAATGTGTCATAACCAGAGTTTGGGGAAGTTACAGAATGTGTATTACAGGAGAATTTTCCCCAGTTAAAAGACGATTGCTCTGACCATCAAACGTCCCTCGCTTTTGCATTTGCTTTCTGCACACACGTTCAGCAATTGGGAGCTGCTCCCATTAAGGGCTGGCGGAAAGCCATTTCCAGCTTGCCAACCCACGTACTGTAATGGCAGAGAACAAAGACGGAGCTCAAACACATCCACCTATTTGCATCAGAAGTATATTGGACCAGACGCTAATTGTCACAGCAATGAGGAGGAGCTCCCAGAATCTCTTGCTGCAGCTCTGGTTCCAGAGCAATCAGAGAAGCCAGTTGCACACACCTAACTGGGTAAAGTATTCATGCACACACCATTAATGCAGGCAACTGTGGACTCACAGGCTACCTTTAAACTGCTCCCCACCCAGAAAAGCTGTAAGGCTGCTCCAAATGATGCTTTGGGACAAGCCTTTGAAGCTGGTGGAAGCTTCCAAGTAGTCTAGTCCTTATCTGTTCCCTTTTCATATACTGATTCCTTTTTCCAGGAGAGTGAAGGCCACTGGTTTCTCCATAACTCCCTCTGGCTACAGGAGACAGCCTGAGTGAATCAGGAAAACAAGTCAAGAGAGTGCGACTATCGCAACTAAAGCAGATCCAACAACAAACCTCTGATACTTGCTGCTCAAGTGATTTAAAATGTTATATAAAAAGGCAGAATAAAAAAAAGGGAAAGAAAGGAAAGAAAAAGGAAAGCAGCAACACAGAAAGATCTATACAAGTGAGCCAAAAATCATTCCTTCAGTAAAGTCAAGGCAACTGCCCTGAGCTCACAGGCATTTGTAATAAATGGCACAAACCTATCCAGTGAATCATTGTGAATTCTCCTTCCAGGTCTAGCAACCTACTGATGCCTTTGAAGAAAATAGACACCACCTTGTTGACAAGAAAATAGGACATGGCAAGTAGAGGAGTGAAGGTAGCGAGGGGAGGAGGAGGTGGTGATGGGCAGGTTAATGTCAACCCTCGAGCGCTAAGAATTAGGGTTTTGTCTGTGCTGTTCAGCAAGACTTTGAGAGGTGGACATAGTGACTGCTGCACTGGGAATGCTCTCATCCATTGCTGATAGGGAACCAGATTCCAGAGCATCACTGTGCTTCAGCTGTGTGTTTCTATAGCATGCTTGTTTGATCTTCTACCTTATTCTTCCACTTGTTTAGCTCCCTTTTTTCCCTCTGATAACACAGGCATGCTATTGGCGTTGGGGTTTCCAGCTTCCTGACTTGACAGAGAACTGAGCAGCAAGCAAGAAGAGTTGGAGTCCCTGAACAGCTGAACTTCCTGTCACCTGCCACTATCTGTAGTTGTCTAGCTAGAGCAGAGAGTTGGGTCCAAGCTCCAAGGATGCTAGGGATGCAGGCCAGGAGGTGTTAACTCAATATCCTGGCTGTGGTAAGTGAAAGAGGATTAGAAAAATAAATACACCTCTGCTCCAGCTTAGCACCATCTGAGTTCACACAATACAGTAAGTCCAGCATGTTCTTCCACAAGACTTCCCAACCTGTCAGTCCCTAGCCCACATCCCTCATTATCCCTGATGAAATGCAGCTCCTTGTACATGTTATTCCTGAATTTCAGGCTTCAGCCTATTTATGCATTTTGCTCTAGCCCTGTGCACAAGCATGCCTACAGTCCCAGAGACATTAAAAATTGAAGCTTCTTTGCCAGCCTATCATCCAGCTCATGAAAGAAGATAGAAATAACTCATGTAGGGCTGATCTCTGTCACTCCACGCACCTTCCACTTTGATAGAGAACTGTAGGTAGCAGCTGTTTGAGCACAACAGACATTTCAACCACCCTTTGGAATTTCAACTGGCCTTCTCTAATGTGCTTATGAGGATGTCATCATAGTGTCAAAAGCCTTAACAGAGTGAAAGTGTAGGATATCTGCCCTTTTTGGCAGTAAGGGCAGTTATCCAGACAGAACATAAGATGAAGCTGGCTCTGCCTTGGGGCACAAGGATGGACTCTTCTTGGTGTTCAGTTCCATCCTCTGAGCTGAGCTAGCAGCATAAAGATCTCAGTGCAGTGTTGTGCTATATAACATGGACAACTTTAACCTGAGACATGACAGCTTGGTGAGGAAGGGGTGCTTTAGACATGCAGTAAGAGCCACAAGACCTGTGAGATGAATGTTGCAGCTTTTGGGAAGCAGTCGGCTATAGTGGGCTCCAGACTTCCAGAAAGATTCCAAGTGCTGAAGTGCAGTTTATCATTGTACACAGTTACCTGCTGGGAGAAAACTTTGCATTGCCACTAACACCGAAGCCTTCAATGATCTCTTCAATCCTCTGTCATCACACACCAGTAATTAGAGAGGCATTTGCTTCAGAATACTCTCTCTCACAGCCTGTCTATCCTTTCTGTTGGAGGATCCTGCCTTTGCCTGGCTTTCATAGCACTGTCTGTTTACTTCAGAAGGAGGGTGAGGATGGAGAGGAAATTCCTACCCATTACTGAGCTGTTAAAGCATCAGTGAATATGTGTTATTAGCCCATTCTGGCTTAATTTATTGTTGAACATACAATAACTGTCAGAATAAATCATTTCTAAAGGCCAACAAAACTCCCCTGTATCTTAGAGAACAATGTTGCTGAAAAATACTGCCAGGCTTGTGCCTTGCTGACATTAATTTTAAGCCCCCTCCCCAAAAATCCCAAACAAACTGGGATACTCCCTTGCAAAGGCAACTTCTTTTGAACTTCCTGCTATTTGGTGTTAAAATCATGTGTCCCCTAGTTCATACAGTCTGATTCTGGTTTGCTAGTTACAAAGTGCAAAAGGATTTCAAGTATCTCCTGATTACCTGTGCATTCACAAAGCCCGTAACTTTTACACACTCCCCTTCCCAAGGCCATTCCCAAATCAAAGCTGAGCTGTCCCATATCCCCTGCTGATCTAGGTGATGCCCTTTCAGACACTGTCCTTGAGGACACAGAACTGCTGTCGATACACCTGCTAAGCATCTCCTATGGGTCTCTTCCCTCAGCTGCTCCCCAGCCTCACTTTCTGTTTAACCTCCTCTTCACCAGCATCTCCAGCTCCTGCAACCATCCCTAATATCACACAGCACCTTGACTTGGACTATATTCCAGACAACCCCTGGGAGAAGCAACAGCCTTTGCAAAGGACATGTGAGCATTCATCTTGTCTCCCACATATGCAGCTGCTGAGGGGTGCCTGTTTGCTGGGCTGCCAACACTCAATGTGTTTCCAAAACCTTGCAGGGCAGGGGGCACAAGTACCCCAGGGCAGGAAGGAGGAACAAAGAGGCCACAACAGCCAGAGTCAAAGAAAAATGTTTGGACTAAAGCCAGGCAAATAAGATGATTAAAGAGAAAAGTTTATTTCCTAAGGGAAAAAGACCTCAATCTTTCCTTTGCTGGGCTTTTTGGTCTGATCTTTTTTGTTGTTTGTTTTTAATCTTGTGTTTTCAATTTCAATCTCTCTTTCTCTCGCTTTTTTTTTTTTTTTTTAATATATATTTCCATCAGTGCCACAAGAAGCAGTAGAGATCTCTAGCAGAGCAAACTGTTCAGCACAGCAGCGTGGTAGCTGCGGACATCAGCAGATGGGAATATTCTATTGTTTTGAATATTCTAACCTAAGTTCCTGAAATCTGGGCCATAGTTTTGAAAAGGCAACAAGCATTCAAAGTGAGAGCATTGCTTTATCAAAAACAATCCTTACTTCTTTTCTCCATCTAAGTGCAATTTGGGACAGCAATATTTTCATCCACAGCTTAATGGTGGAACATTTTGTGCCTGTGACTTAATTGCAGGTGTAAAATTGATGACCAGCCAGGCACTGATCAAGGGGCATAAAGATTTCATCTGAAAGAAAGTAGGGTTCTGCTTTTTATTTTCTTAAACATGAAAGAAATAGGAACAAAAGTTTGTAGAATAGAAGATGTGCCCAAATGAGAGCTTTTGCCTCCCTTATTTCTGGAAATATATCAATGAATAGCATAATTTCATTCCTGGGTGAAGGAATTGAGGCTTTCTGGTGCAACACCCCTACAAAGTCAGAACATCTCATATAAGGCAACACAAATCCTGCAGTGGGATGACAGTATCAGCACCTGCAAAAGGGTATTTGTATACCTGAGTGCTATTGTCGTTCTCTCTTTGGCAGTATCAGCCAAAGAAGCCAGACTGTGTGCATGGCACTGTGCAAATATAAGGCAGAATATAGGATCTGCTTGCCCCAGATATTTCCATTCTAAGGCCAGCCACCCAGTACCTTATACCAGAGGAGACTACAACTGACATAAATTATAAGTCATAGTGTACTTCTATTTCCTCTGGTTTCTTAATGCCAGCAGCTTATCTGACTGCTCTTCAGCCAATATTCAATTAGGGGCTTAATTAGTTGCTAGGTATAACTGAGTCCGGACAAAAAACAAACTGGAAGGAAGAGAGAATAGCATATTTATCACTGTGCTTTCCAATACAGCAGCAATGCTGGAGGCTGTGGATGACGAGTTCTCATCTCGCCCCTTTGGCTGACTCCCCTGATCTAACCACAATACCCAGTTCTCCCAACTCCCCAAACAGTCTTACTCCACAAAATCTTGCAAACCAAAGAGCAGATCATAAACTGTCAACACTTTGGACCACATTCAGATACCACACTCTGCTCTACTGCACAAGCGGAGCCACAATGAGAGATCAATACATGCAGGAACTTGAGCCCAGGCTATTGGTGGCTTTCCATCAACATTGCTGCGAATGCTCCCAACCCTCCTATTCCCACATCACCTTCTCAAACTCTCTCTTCTCCCACGTTCCAAAATCTTTAAACCCCCACAGTAGTTCCAATTTATCAAGCTCCTTCTTAGTAAATATTCATTCATTCCCACAAAAAGCCAAGTGCAGGCAAACAGGTACCCCATATGAACCACTCAAGATGTGAGTTTTCGTTAGCTATGGCACAAACACCTCCTGTATCAGGCACTGTCATAATACAGATAGAACAGACAGAGCTTCCTTTTCTGCATTTCTCATGTTTGTATTTCTAAAAGAGCCTGGTCACCTGGAACACCTCCCGCTTTATAAGACATGTTGAAATGGTACTTTAACGACACGTGCCAGTTTTCTCTTCTGAAAACTTTGCTTTTGTTCTTTCTTTTCCTACTGCTTTTTTTTTTTTTTGATGAAATAAAGGCATCCAGAATAGAAGTTCAGGGCTGCACTTTGTGCTTCAACACTAAAGACAAACAGCAATGTTGCCATGGATTTTTTTAAACTCCAAATACAAATAAACAAACACATCTTGGCAGTGTTCGGAACAGAAGCTAGTGAATAATTCACAATGAATAATTGATTTGTTGAATTTAGCTTGGTGGGGTGGTGTTTTTGCTGTTGTTCTGCTGGTGGAATGTGCACAACCAGATGGTGAGTTCAATAAATGTATTTGGTTTTCCAATTTATTTGATGGATTTCGCCCCTACCCCCAATTTTTCCCCCCTCTAAGGTAAAGTCTGAAACTCCAGATGGTTTGACTAGTGGCCAGATAAGTCAGGATGTATTGTTTCAGCTTCCTCTTTAGAAAGGTGGCAAGAATGATAACAGGAGTGGAAAACTGCATACATGAAGCAGGGGGGAGCAGGCAGATTGTATCAGAGAAGACAAATAAGAGGAGGTGTGATAGCAGTCTATAAAATAGTGACTAATACACAGAATGGAGGGGAAGAGCTACTGGTTTCTCTTTTTTTATAATGCAAGGAAAAAATGAGCAGTTAATGAAGCTGAAAGGTGGTGATTGCAAATTTACTAGAGAAATATTCCTTTTAACACAACGGTGAATTTAGGCAAGGGAACTCACTGCCACATTGCATTAAAGCCAAGAGTTTAGCAAAATGAAGCAAGGAATTACACATTTACATGGGAAGCATGACATCTGAATGTAAAATATCAGTACTGATGACACGGACTATATTACCTCATGCCTTAGGGAATAAGCTAATCATTATTATTGATAAATATGTGATATTATCTGCCAACAGCAGCAGTCCCTTTACCTTCCAACTGAAAATCTGATGCTGCTTATTCTGATAGGGCAAATCAGGGCTCAAGGGACTTCAAGACTGATTGTCTTCGACCATTGTTCAGGTTGGACGAATGCACAAATCCTTCCAAGTTGAATATGCTCAGTGGAATTCCGAAAATTCAATTATTTAATTTCTATAAATATTTCCACAATGCTGAATATCTTATTTCTTTTCTTTTCTTTTTTTTGGGGCCATAAAATGAAATTGGTTAAATACGCTGAGAGAGAGGATGTTAAAGATGCATTAAGTGCAGCCCATGCATACTCACTAATAAATTTGATCTAATGTTCATAAAAATACCGTTTGCATTATTTACCAGCAAATGCTTCATGTAGGAGAAGAGTGGGTAGCATTTTGCACAGGGTGAAAGCTCACTAATTACATTGATCTTAATGATAGGAGGGTGTTCCCTGACTTCAGAGAGAGCTCCTTCAGGGGTATGAAACATAATTCTACAAGTGTTCCTACAGGAGAGCCCAAATCTGCAGTAAAACACAGGAACTAAAGGATATGAAAGCGAGAGCTGTCTGGAAAGAGGCACATCGAAGAATCTATGCTAACTGCAAAAAAACTACAGTCCCCAACAAAGCATCATGAGCTGGGAAAGGTGCACACTGGTTTAAAGATGGTTTTGTTCACAGAAGGACCTAATTCTGATCCATCTAAAGTTTGTGGAAACTTCGCTACGACTTCGACTGAACACAGCATCATTTCTCTATTATTCCCAAAAGGGAACACTACCACATCACAAAAAGGCACACTGGAATTTGGCTTAAGTCTGCAAAGAAGCAACTGTATTAAACTGTATTATTCACCTCCACTACCTCACAAATCACTGTCTTCAACGAGGCAGTATCAAGGCCTGCATAAACCTTCGCCTTCCTTCTACTCTGCTTCTGCTGACTCAAGCTTCTCCACCCATTCTCCTGTGGGAGCTACATTTGCTCACATTTTCTGTATTTTACTTTTAGCAGAACAAAGAAATATGGGCTTGTAAAATATATATATTTATTTTTACCTCAGCAGTTTCTCTGGAAACTTAAGAGTGATGTAATGGGCAAGCAGCGCACGTACAGAATGGATGAGAGATGTGGGGATATTACTATATAGACTATACGGATCGCACCCAACACCCTTTTTTCTAAACCCAGCTTCTCAATGGCCTCTAAATAAGCTTGCTGCCATGTCCCCCTAGGCCCTATGGCATTCTTCCACAGCTGCCTTGTTTTCACCCTCACTCCCTGCTTGAGTTTGTAAAAGCTAACAGCGCAGACCTGCCTGCATGTGAAGGCACCAAAGATAGGACTGATTCAGTGGAGGTTCATTCCTTGCTAGTTTACGCACCTTGAGCTTATACTTTAACAGCCTCTCACAATGATACCCTCACACTTCCAAACCTGGACTGTGCCAGGTCTCTGCTTACCCCTGCTCCAGGGGCACTGGTGCTGCATCCCAGGCAGCAGCATCTTCACACTGGAGCTCAGGGGTGCTTCATACTGCACCAACCAACCCTTCAGAACCTGGAGAGCACTGGATATGCACTACACCTCCCTGGATGTCAGAATTCTTGCCAAAGAAAAGGGCTGGTCAGAAAAGGAGCACACATAGGACCCTTCTGAACAGGTCACTGAGGAGCTAGACATGGGAACACTGTGGCCCCTGCTAAGCACTAGACCTGCTTTCAAGCCATAGACAACCAGTGCACAGACCTTCCCTCTGGGAGACCTGAGCTCCAGCAAATGCTTGACTCCCAGAGGACATGAGTTTTCTTTGGCTCAGTCATCTGAAAGGGCAGAAGCGGGGAGCATGGGCAGAGCCACATGCCTTGAGTCTAGAAATAAGAGACCTCTCCTTCTAGCCAGGCCAAGAAGGTCAAGACATCAAGGACCTTGTTTTCCCAGCTCCTTCAAACTGGCACTGCTCTCATGAGCTGGCAGACCATGTTGCTCAGTTCCCGTAGCAGATTTACATGCACCTCTGAAGAAAGAGCTGCCGGTGTGCTCTGCTGTCACCCCAACGTCCCCAAAGCACTTGGATAAAACTTAAATAAATAAGAGATGCATAGAAAGAAAACCTTTCAAAGACATGCACGCAAGCAGCAGAGTTGTCAGGGGACTCCCTGCTCTGGTGCCCTCCCCTGCTCCCCTCTCCATCTTCTTTTCTTTCCCTCTGCCAGCACGAATGGCGTGGTGGGACTAGAAGAAGCCTGGCAAGGTCATGCTGTTTGATTCCAATGCCAGTTTCAATTATGTCCTGGCTTTTATAACCAAATCAAAAAACAAAGGGCTAAGAAGGGGAAAAAAAAAGAGGGAGGGGAAGAGAGGGGAGAGGCAGCAGCTTCCAGCTGCAGGCTGGGAAATGACATTTCAATTTGTCAATTGATTCAATCCCCCTCCTTCCCTCCAGCCCCTCTTTCTTTCTTTAATGTTCTCTTTCTGCCCTGGAAATTAATTAGCCCGTTTATCATGTGGAAAGACTGCAAATGGGGCAGCCCATATACAGGCCAAGCTGGAATAAAACCTGCTTTCTCCTTGGGTTCTGGGCCCCAAAGATGTGGTCACAAAGCATCGATGGCCAGGTGGAAGAAATGTCTCTGTGCGCTCCATTCTCAGGATTTCAGTTGCCCTGGAGAGATCACAGATACACTTTCCACTGGCTTCCCAAAGCACCCGTGCACATGAAAAGTAGGTAGCTACCTTTCTTCATCAGTCCAAGCTTGGGAAACAAGGACTATAAAGGCATTCAGATAAATGAAAAGCTGAATTCAGACATGCTGGAATACCTTTTTTCTGCATTTCTTTCCCCCTCCACATGTTATATTATTAGACGGTGGGACTGGAAGCTAAAGGAAATAATTGAAAGGAAGATTCTCACAGTATTCCAGAAGAGGCAGGATGGAACCATATCACAACATCCAGAATTATGACAATGAAAGACAGCAATTTATTTGAAAACACATTAGAGCTTCAGAAAGTAAACTAGCTCCTCACTCTTGTGGCTAGGAATGAGACTTAGCATGCGGTTAGACTACCCACATGTGCCACCTTGCTCCTTGTCTCTGGTATATCTGCTGCTGATCGTCATGACAGATGGGATTCTGAATCAAGTGAGTAACAGATCTAACCCAATGTCCAGACCTCCCAGCCTAAGCAACATAGAAGTGAAATACAGTGATGAAAAAGACTTCTCAAGATCTTTTCAGCTTCTAACAAAGTCTGTCAGGACAGACCTAAGTATGATTAAAAAACTCAGGTACTGGCATGAAGAGGAAGCTACCCAGTTCAGCTTAAAACTCTGATCCAGGCAACTTGATGATGCTATGGTTGCTTCACAGGGCTTCCTTCAATGCTAGCTGTCATGAGCAATGGGTATTTTCGTTGTCCAAAATCTCTAGGAGAGCACTGCACTGCCATCACCCTGCTAAACATCATGGAATCTCTGCAGTAGGGGAATACCTATAGGACAGTGAACACTAATTCTCTTTCACACCCCAATGAGAAAAAACATCTTCAAGTGAGAAACTTGGGGAGTTAGACTAAAGAAGCAATACAATTTAAAAGCAAAGCAAGGGGCTAAGCACAGAGTTGGTGCCACTGAAGTCCAGAGAGGTTTTTCAGGCATACATCCGCTCCATACATTTTCAGTTATTCAGTATGCAAGCATACTCCTCCCAATCTCCTCTTCCTTTTATCCATCCGTATCTATGCAAATCTCATTTCTTCAACCCAGCTCACCACAATAAGTATCCCTCTCACACACGTAAAGCCTAAATTTTATCAAGCATTTTATTTACTTTTGTCCCAGCAGAGAGGAGGAAAAATGGAGAGAGACAGAGAAAGAGAGAGATTACTGCTGCCTCTTTTTATTCAAAATTGGCAGTTACTAAGACATTTCCATTATTAGCACAACCAACCAACAAAACCAATCCATGGCAGACCAACCCAGCAGCAGTAGCTGCAGGTGAGGACTCCATGACTAACACAGGCAATGTTATGGGCACTGGTGCTTCTGTATGCAGCTGAGTAAATGCCACTGCAGCCTGCAGACTCAGCAGAAACAGAGGCAGAAATCGTCATTATTTACATGGATCCCAACAAGGGCCAGGCCTTCACTGTGCTGTGCTGGGTACTCATGCTATGTGAAAGAAAGACCCTGAAGAACTCATCACAGTGTGCGAGGAAGGTCGACTCTGGCAGTGCGAGGAGGAGGGCAGGGAGAAAGGCAGAGTGCCTGCTAGCTCCTTTAGTGTTTGTTTTGCTGGGAAACAGAAGAGAGGAAGGCTGGAATGAAGGACTGTGAAGGGGCAATATTGTGGCCTTAGAGACAACTGCAGACTGCAAAAAATACCAACTGCACTTGCAATAATCCCCACATACTTTCTGATGCTGTAATTCATAACGTGCACAGTTACTACATCTCTCCTGCTGGTCGTAGCCAGGAGATGGGGAGCTATGATTGCCCCTCTTCTTCCCTGCACTGCAGCAATGGATGCGATGTTGTTACTCACCCTCCACCATCCCACGCAGTCACAAGCTGAGTATTGGGACTGCTAGTTTACTAGCTCTGGCAGCTTGGCGCCCATCTCTGCTGCTGTTGCTACTCAGCACTCCTACAAGGGCATTTTTTTCCTCCCAGAAGCACAATACAAAACACCCCGCTTTTTTTATTCTTCATTAAACACTGCCTGGTGTGGCCCAAGACAAGCAGTGTTTAAAACCTCTCTCGTGGAAATGATGCGACCAGTGAGCCCAAGTTAAAGATCCACATTGGGAAGCTCAGTGACTCATGCAGGGCCAGCACACCAGGGCTCCCTCCCAAAACTCCACTTATCCTACCTCCTGTGGAAGAGGTACTTTATGCTCCAAGTCCTAAAATAAAGTACCACCACTGCAATGCATAGCTGGGTTTGTTACACAGATACTCATCCCCTGGTACACTGCTGACACAAGCTCAGGAATGGCTATTACCAGCATGCTGCAGCCATTTGAAAGCATGGTGGGAGCCATTTCTTTCTCATGCTTCATCCCAGTGTCTCCCTTCAGTAGTTGACACCCTTCCATGACTCAGTTTCCCAGGTATGCAGTGAAAACAGTGGTGTTCCAAGCCTTAGCTGGGGGCTATGACACTATTTTATTTGCTATATAGAAGACTGATGATGTAAATATAAATCACTGGGACTATAGAATGAAAGTGTCTCATCAGTTTCTCTGAACTTCAGCTCAGGCTGTAGGCTATTTCGCTGCAGGATTTCACAGATCTGAGTCACAGTATCACTAATGCAGTACTTGTAGCTTCTCCAGCTCACAGATCAGGAAAGCCAACTGAAGGAATGTAATACACCTTTCCCAAGGTCACAGAAAAAGAGCCGTACCAAGGCCTCCTGCATCTCTGATGCATGGCAGTCCCTCCCCTCTTTGGTGCAACTGAAATATCCTGTCTGCCCCTGGAGTCATCCGCTGCTTTGAGAAGATGTAATGCACTCCAAAGCTGCCTCAACACAAGTCGGCACTAGTAAGCAATTCCCAATAAAATGGAAAGTCAAGACGTCTTTATCTTTGACTTGATCCAGAAAGGAGATACACACTTAAATCTCTCCTTTCCCTTAAATATCGTCCTCACAGATGTGAAATACTGCTGAAAGATGGAGACATTATTATGGGGATTTGTTACAGACCGTCTGACCAAGAGGACTCGGTGGATGAAGCACTCTACAGACAGATAGGAACAGCCTCACGCTCGCAGGCCCTTGTTCTCATGGGGAACTTCAACCACCCTGATATCTGTTGGAGGGACGGTATGGCCTGGCACAAGCAATACAGGAGGTTCCTTGATTGTGTGGAAGACAAGTTCCTCCTGCAAGTAATAGAGGAGCCGACAAGGAGAGGTGTCATGCTTGACCTCATGCTCACCAACAGGGAAGGGCTGGTTGGAAATGTGATGCTCCAGGGCAGCCTTGATTGCAGTG
>JANRGW010001141.1:0-12551 GCA_024733675.1 Psilopsiagon aymara | reverse complement strand
GTGCTCAAGGCCAGGTTGGACACAGGGGCTTGGAGCAACTGCTCTATGGAAGGTGTCCCTGCCCGTGGCAGGGGTTGAAACTGGAGGAGCTTTAAGGTCCCTTCCAACCCAAACCATTATATTGTTCTGTGATTCTATATGGCTTTAAGGAGTTCAAGGTAGGGGTGAATTAAGGATACTATGTTTTGGGTCACTATGTTACATGTCAGCTTTTGCGGGCTGTAGACGTCTTCTGTGCCTTTTGTTCTTCTTGGTTGTTGGATGCCTCTCCGCCCAGCTCTCCACCACATCCTCATGCGGTAGGTGTTTGCCTGCCTGGAATGCCGGGCATAGCAAAAACTGTGGCAGCAACTGCTTGAGAAGGGAAAGAAAGGATTTGTGCAGGACCCGTCTGTGCTCCTGTCAGGAGTGGCTGGACAAGGAAAGCTGGTCTGTCGGCTGTGACGCAGATGGACAGGGCTCTGCCCCATCTCCATCCACCACCTGGGTGGACCAAAGGAGCCCACAGACCACATCTGTGTGAATCCACCTCTTTTAACACTATTGGCATGCTGGGCTTTGGTCAGTAATAGGAGAGGAAGTAGACAGTGCTGCAGTGGTATTCAGATGAGAATCCTTTGGTAGAGTGTTCCACCAACTATGTTCTGTAGTAAAGCATGCAAATGTTGTTTTGAACTGTTCCTCCTCCAGCTAGGCAGATCTGTAGGTTTATGTGGGTTATGTTTATGTAGCTGAGAGAAGATTTACCTACAAAATAGTAGCAGGCATGAGGATTGGTAGTTTGAGGGCTCCAATATATGTCAATACACAGCAGCAGACTATGTTTACAATTTCTTAACATCAAGCCCTACCTGTTTCAGAGCCTACCTGGGGGTAGACATTATAGCAACATGATTTTAAGAGCTGTGTACTCTCTTTTTTGACTTTATGCTAATGTACTAAAAGTTTTTGGCAAAGATTAACTTATATGTTAAAAATAGTCTTTAATTTCTAAGTGAGCTGAGCCACCTGAGGGGATGATAATTCCCCTTGAATTTTTATGAGAAGAAAATATAAAAGAATATATAATGATCCTGCATATCTTCTCTGCCTGTTTTGCTTAAGTTTCAAGTTTAGAAACAAATGAAGAATGGATCAAGTGCCTTGTTTGAAGACACAGAAAACCATCTTTCAGCTCTCACTTGGGTTTACTTTGCAAGACTGACTAATAAGAAGGTGGTGATTGCTTCATTAGTATGCACTGAACTGAGTGCACAATATAATTATATATTTCAGTTGTAATTAGGACATATAATTGATTTGTTTTAACTAAATTAACAGGCATCAGGGGAAAGAAAAGATTTCTGGCAAATTTGGAACTGTTTTCCACACATCCAGCTGGATTCAGCTGAGCAGAAATCTCTGCCTTAATTCTGGAGAGCGTTATGAAGATCAAAACCCTTGCTATTGAGAAACTGTTATGAAATAATCTTCCATTTCTTTAGCTCTGTCCTTTAGAAGAGAAGAAATTACCAGCTGAATTTCACATTATTCTGATGAATATGGATGCCTTTGGGAAGAGAAAAAGCGAGGGGTAGAAATGACTCAAACAGGATATGTGTGATGTCCCTTCCCATGGCAGGGGGTTGGAACTGGATGATCTTAAGGTCCTTTCCAACCCAACTCATTCTATGGTTCTGTGATCCTGTGTTTCCATGCACTGCCATAAGAAATACGGTTAAAATGCAGATTTCCTTCTTTTTGATTGGTAACTCTGCGACCCAGCCAGGCAAATACAAACATTATTTAGAAACCATCTTCTTCCTCCTTTTTGGTCACTTACTTCCCTCTGATTTCTTTTCCTGGTTTTGTAACCTGGCTCCACACTTCTTGATTCTGGGTTACTCTAACAAGATTCTTGGCTTTTCACTTCCAGTTTTTAGCATGGAAACAGAAATGCTGATACAGCATCAGAGGCTTAACATACGGTATAGCTGCTAGAGTCTTAGTGGAAGCATTGCAAGGCCTCTCCTATGGCAAAAGAGGCCTTACCAGTCTTGGAGGAGAGGGGGGATATTTAAAGCTAAGCTTAGAAAGTCTGTAAGTTGAAATCCATCCATCCATCTACCTGGGCATATACCCCACAAAGGCTGCACAAACTAGTCACTGACCCTAGGGCTCAGATGTGACATCCTAACCCAAAAACCATTTACACTATTGAGTTTCTGTGTGAAGCTAAGGTGGCTTTCATTCCTGTTCTACACTATTTTGAGTTTTCCTGATTTCAGTGCACTCATGTTGCAAAAGTTAATTAATAGCCTCAGAATCTACCCTTATGCGACTTGTCCTGAGAAAACATGCTGCAAATGAGGATGGAGACAAGACATGCCCTGGAGGCAGTAGTGGTTTGCTGCTCATGCATATCTGTAGCAGTTGACTGTAAAGAGTGGTTTAGAAACCTCTGGTGTGAGAATGAGGGGGGGCAGCTGGAAGAGCTGTGGTTCCTAAATGTGTCTGCCCTTACATTTACAAGAATACACGGAATTGAGTGTGTAGCTAAATGCACAGGGGATAGGAGAAAGAAAAGCCAAAGGAAAGGCAGTAGTTGGGCTCTCTTCTGGCAAAACCCGTTCTAGTTTTGAGGAACGGCACATGATCCACCGTTTGTAAACAGCAGTAACATCAGTGTACAGCACAAATGACTCATATTACACAAACCCCAAAATAATTGAAAAAGAAAGCAAAATCCCCCAGTTACCCCCGAGTGCTGAGACGGGGCACTAAAAATAGCCAAATTCAGAATGAAAGTCACAGCACAGCAAAGGGCTCCCCTCTGTTAATGAGTTGTGTGAGGGCTCTGTACTAAATGGGTGAGACACAGATTCTTCTCTGAAGTGTTTTTCAGAGAAAAATATGGTTTCATTTGAACTAAATATTTCTTCAGCAACTTGTCAGAAATGATCCAATTTCTTTTAGATATCTTGGGGCAAAGAGATCTCTTGATAATGTCAAACATTTCATGTCAATATTTGCAGTGATTGTTCGTATTTACATATTTCTCAGTTCCTTCAAGAAATGTTTGGGATTAAGGTTGGAAATCAGGATGAGATGGATTCATTTGATCCAATGCAAGTTATTCACTTCACATATAATGCCTTTCTATTTTTGAAGTCTTTGTGTGGAGACTAACAAAATTTATTACAATTTATAACATGGACTCAAACAACATTTGCCTTCGCAGCAAATGTATATCACCAGGAAGTCTTAAAAGGTATGGTTTGTCCTAGAAACTGTATGTCTCAAGTGTGTCCGCATTGGGAGTGTTGGCTGGATCATTATGGTTCTGTTTAGAAATGAAAACAAGAAGTTTTGAAATAACAGCTTCTAATGCAACAGTAATTTAAGGTCTTTTTCCCAGCTGTAGGAGAAAGCAGAGTTCCCAAACACCCTTCACAGCAGGAGATGTTCTGAGCTCTATGGTCAAACCCAATGAGAGTCATGGGGGACGTGGTGTGCAAACTGGTACATGTGCGGTTGATTTGCTCATGGACTGGGAGGCTTTATTTTGCTTTGCTGGGAGCAGACAGCTCGACATTTAGAATTTGGCAAACCACAGCAGAAGCAAGGGTGTGCCCTGCTTGGGCAGGGCCAGCAGCTGCATCTGCAGGGAGATGCTGCAGGGATACGATTACATCCACACGGATATCCAGAAAGCTGTTCACCCCCCCATCATGGGGATCCTGGTTCTGCTACTCCTGTCCTACCATCAACTAAAATCCCATTTTTCAGGCAGGATCCTTGTTTCTATAGCACAACATTAGGATGGACAGAAACTTAGCATCTTCAAAAATACAACCTTACATACTACATCTTATTTCCAACAGTAAAATGAGGAGATGTTTCTTGCCCTCTCCTGTCCCACAGGTTAGATTATTGGCTATCCCATGCTGGGTGTTATGAATCCAATCTCCACTTACGTCTGTAACTCAATATGTATTATGCTTCTGCAGAAAAAAAATACCAGGAAACGGGGAAGGAATTACATATTTGGATCATCAGCACATCAAGATGATTCATTGCAAGGAAAGAGTTGGTCTATTTTACTGCCCTTTCTAGCACTTAGTAGCCAACATTTATAGTTTGCAAAAATATTGAAGATATTTTGCATCTTCAGTGTAACACTGTTGTAAAGAGCTTTTCTGTAGAGAAATATGTGTAGTTAGTCACTTCTCTGCGCGCCAGGAAATCCAAATATCACATTTTGGTGCCACGTTGCAACAAGAAGTAGAAGAGTCTAGAAACAGAAAATGAAAGCCCATCAGCCCATTCTGCCTTTCATTTGGGGGGAGAAATGCAAACTTGAAAAGCCCAAATAGTAATCAGACCTCAACTTCTCACTTTTAATGAGTATGGATTCCACAGCCAAAGAGGCAAATTAAAGAATAGTCCCATGAGCCCCTGTAAAAGTTTGAAGTTTATAGTCTTTTCTCTTTTTATTGTAGGAAACCAAGAAACTGTTTATTATCTGTTTATTATAGGGCAAAAAACACTTTCAAATGAAATGTGTTTGAATTAAAATACTAAACCTCTAATTAAAGGGGAGGGTTTGAATGCACTATTGAACTTCTACTTTCTGTTAGCAGCATATAGGAGTTTCTGAAATCTGAAGAGTTTGGAGCAATAAACACACGTACAAGGAGTGTTGAAGAAGCCAGTGAAGCTGGCTGAAGTGAGTTTTCTCTTCTAGAAGAGGCTACAATATAAGGACAAAATCCCTTAGACACATTAAAAGTTACATCCTTACCCATGGGAGTAGACCTGGAGAAGTGAATCACAGAATCAGTAAGCTGTAACTTCAGTGGTGGCCTACCAGTTTTCACATAGCTGGTGATCAGGTCTTCCCTGGGAACTCAGTAGTTCATCCAAATCACTGAAGGAGCAACACAGATAGGAACAAAGGATCTGGATGGAGTAGGAGGGAGCCAGTCTACACCATGTATCATAGTACTTTTGCATGTTACTCCCAAAGCTAGCTTCGTAACCTACTGAGCCTCATTATTTACAGGAAAGGGGCTGTGGGTGTGCTTAAATAAGGCATGTGCAGTGATACCTGCAGACCCCAAACCGCACACCCCCCCCCAAAATCTACTTAACCCACAGCTGATAATAGTTAAGCCATCTTCTGTAGCTTGTCCTGTGTTGTGGGGTGTGTTTTGCCTTTCATTTGCAACTTCCTTCTAGTCATGTGCACTGTGTAGGCTGAGAAGAGTGTGCTAGGAGAATGGAGCTTCTTCTTACTCATTAGTGGTGTTCAGAATGGTCTAAGGGAGGAAGTGCCATCATGAGGGCATCATGTAGGTGCTCTACCAGAGTACAACCTGGGTGTGAAGAGAAGGTTCTCCTCGTGGCGGCTTGGCTTTTGAAATGTTAAGTAGGTGTTTGAAGGAAGAGAAGCAGCCTGGATGTTGTGCTGGATGTAGCTCGTTTCTGCAATGATTGGCTTTCTCACAGTTCTTTGTTTCATCAAGGTTTGGTGGGGGGTTTTTGGCCCATTTTGTCCTGAATTCCACTGAGGTGTTCTGAATGGAAACACATAAAGCAATCAACTATGAAATACCAGGGATGGAAGCCTTGAGACTTATGGCCCCAGTGGGGTTTGTTACTCACTGAGACAGTTTTTGATGGGTAGAGAAGACTATCTCAGAGCTGTTTGATGTTTCCCAGAACAACATATGTAGTTTTTCAGCACCTGGGACTGGCCTAGGAGATACATCAAGTGTAAGTGATACCTTACTATCACATGTGTCATGGTTTTCTAGTTAAAATGCAGATTGAGTTTTAATGGGGGGTGGTGACTGAAAGCTTATCAGATGATAAAAATGTATATAATTAGTTTGGGTCATGAAGTCAACCTCAACGAAACCATATTCGGAACAGTTGGGAGTGCTCTTCAGGGCCATGGCAGGTTGCTGTATTGCTGATTCAGGGCTGAAGAGTGATGTGGCCAGCAGCCACATTTGGAAAAAGGCAGCAAGCTTGGGCTGAAGGCACACAGAATGTCAACTGCAAGACTATAATGAGAGTCTTTACTGCCTAATCCTAAAATGAGGCCTTTTAATCTGTATTAGGAGGCATAAGAGCAGCATGTTCCTTAGAAAAAGGTACGATATACCTGAATGTTGGACTGCCTTACTGTGGGAAGCAAATCATGAGCTGAGTTTGCGGGCTCTTTATGACCAATACAACCATGTATCATCACTGCTGCTGGACATGCAAAGTCTACTACTGAGAAACTCTGGCGGTTAGAAACCCTTCCAACAGTTAGCATACTACTTACTGGCTCTTGCAATGTTATTTCTTGCTTCTCTCTGCCCTCCAGGAAAACCTGATTAGCTTCAAGCCCTTGGGTTTGGCATTTCAGAAACAAAAGGTGCTTGGCCACAAGTGAACCTAGCTGAAGTAACTCAGGTTTTGAGGTCTTTGGATAAGGCTTGATTTGTTTTTCAGGCAATCTCTTTAGCAATCATTTCAGAAAGCTTCCAATAGCACCTTGCACAAGGGTTACTGGAAAATGCTGAGCATGTTATTAGCTCTGCCCATTTTCAGGGAAATGTTGAGTGTCCCTGTTATTGCAGGCAGATTTGGTAAAATAATGTCTGCTTCTGAGCCCTTCCTGAAAGTGTTGCATGTTGCTTTGGTAGTTAGCGATACCAAATAATCAGACTCGAGACAGAGAAAAGTATAGTTCTGGAGGATAGTGAGGCCATACAGAAAGGCACAAATATTTGCATTGGAAAGAATATTAACTCCTATTCTTCCAAGAAATATAACATTTCAGTGCCTGCTGGTTTTCGTTATTGAAGTCAATGTCTGTGCAGATTAAGCTTCCTAATGGAATTATTAAGTGTAATTAAACAAAGAAATGCATCGCCAAAGATCCCAGTTTGCGTTGAGAGATAAAATGGGATCTATAGCAGAGGAAATGTACATTTTATGTGGGGCTGGCTCACGAAGTATTTTGCATTTACCATAAGCGGTCTCCTGGCTACTCTGTTGTGTAGATTCCTAATCTCATTTAGTTCAGTTTACTTTCCTCTTGTGGGCAGCTGCAGCACCTTCTGCACCAGCTTTAATGGCTATAAATCCTGCATTCCTATAGCCAGCTACTGCTTTCCCTGGGGGCTGGAGGGAAAACTCAGATCTCGGAGCAGGCAAAAAGGGGAACATTGACCTGAGCTGAAGAGTTAATCTGATGAAAACGAGTGTGGCCTCGGCTGAGCTCTGTGCTCACTTGTGGTGTGGAGCCAGGGAAGGACCAAGCCAACCAGCATATTCTGGCATCAGCTCTTGGAGGTTACAAGAACCTTATGTATCATTTTATGTATTTTCTTTTCATGTGTATATAATCAATTCCAGTGGCGAGGTTTGTGTTTTGGTTCATACAGCCAAGCCAGGCAATTGACTTGGCTCCATTTGCAAACCTCTTGGCTTGCTAAATGTCAGAGCCTAAGCAGGGCTTCTCTTTGTATTCCATTCTCATACAATTGGCCTGAGTTATGTGTGTTCCCTGCGAGTACATGCCCAGCCATGAATACAAATCAAACCTACTTAGGAGCCAAACACAGAGGTCAGCAAAGCAAATATTTTTGTCTCTCTAAACTACCTTTGTTGCCTCCTGGCACAGCTATGTGAGGCCCTCGCTCGATGAATCTTTCACATCCCATGTGCCAAAGATTGAAAATGAAATAAAGTAATAATGCTAATAATGTAAATGCATCAACAGGCTCTGTTAAAGCTCCCCAGTGACTTACTGGATTCTTGTAGTTCTGCACCTAAGGGAAACTATAAATTCTCTGGAAGAGGGAGGCACTAAAGAGGGGTTTTCTTGTGCTGGTTTCTTCAGTGTTGATTATCTTAGATCTTCCTTAAACAAGGTGGTGGAGATTACAGACTCCTGCAAACAACAGTGATCAGATCACTGAGATACTTAAATTTCCAGTAATACCTAGGAAACAATGAGGAAGAGAACAAAGGCATGTTTAGGGAATTAATACAAAACACATTATCTTTAGATGAGTCTTAAAGGCTTTGCCTGAAGAGACTGACAGATGCAAGTTTGCAACAGCTTTACTGGAGCATGCTCAGAGATGCTATTCCAGTTGCAGCTGAACTGAGTCAAGAAACTGTCACTCTCAAGATAAATTAGCTAACACCCCCCCCCCATGCAAAAACCCAAACAATAAACCTCCTAAAAAGTATTTAAGCTAAGCTGGATCATGTTGACAGAGCCAGAGCTGGGAGTGTCCGCACATGTGGTTATGTGGCTTATGGAAAAGGGAGGTAACCTCTAATGGGGGGCAGTGGATAAACAGCTGTGGGCAGGCAGGAGGTGGTAATGTCTTAACCTGGCTCAGCTGCTGCTGGAACAGCACATCAGGGCTGGGTCCTCCCTTACACAATGCAGGGATTTCTTCACAGGCCAGTTCTTAGATGGAAGAGCAAGCTGCTGTCCAAGTTCGCAATGGGATGTGCTGCATCCCAAAATGTATGCATAAATATACCTTCCCCAAACGTGTGTACTAAGTGAACATTCAGTCCTTAAGAGCACCAGCACATAATACTGGCTCCAGTTCCTCCCATAGCCATTGTGGTTGGAGCACAGTATGTTCCAAACAGCACATTTTGCTGCATGAGTCTCAGCTGTAGATCCCGAGCAGAGAGAGGCTTCTATTAAATGCATCTGTACTTGTATGTCTTTGGTCTGTATCAGATTCTCCTTAGGTTATTTAAACTGCTTCCAGACTAAGCTCTCTTGTCCCTCTGCTGCTTCGTGATATCCTTAACCCTTTCCACACCTACCATCCATCAATCAGGACAAGCCACTTTCCTGAACCCCGCTACAGCGCCCAGCACTGTCTTGCCTTGTGGGAATAGATGCTAATTGGTTAAGCATGAAGCTGAAAATCAGGCACTGCCCCACAAGCCTGTCTTAAACTTGAGGAGGAACGAAGGGCTGTGCTTTGCTGAAAGGTCATGGTGAGCTCACGCCAAGAGGAGGACAGTGTTTTGGGCAGGACTCTTGCTGGGTGGAGGGAGCTGCCTGGATCGTTCCAGGGCTGAACTGGCAAGAGGCTGCATGGAGGCGAAAGCCTGACCACACCAAAAGAAAAGGGGGTGGGGGAGGCAACTGCATGTGAGGGCTCCAAGTGTTGGCCTGGTTTAGATTTGATGCAAAGAGATGGAAAGATGTGGTTTACCACTATTAATACCTTTGTTCCTGTTTTTTGCCCCCGGAGCATCTAAAAAGCTGTAGCAGGGTAATGATGAGACTGGCTATAGGCTTTGTCATGAGTTTTCTCCTCAAGCCTTTTGTCCCATACACTCTGAATCTTCACTGCACTGCAGGACCACAGCGCCTGTGGTTATTTGGATCACAGCAATTAGTTCTAGCCCAGCTCCTGAGAGTCCTGATCAGGAGGACTTACTGCCAGGCCCTGAGGAGAGCTCCGTGCTCTGCTGACTTCTGCTATGTCTAGGAGAAGGTGGGGTAGGGAAGATCCCATGCTGCACTGCCCAGTTATCCTTCAGGCATCTCCCTTTGTCTGCTGAACTGCTTTCAATACTCCGCCAGGAAGGAAGCTGTGCAGCACTGGGATATGGATGGCACTTGAAGCAACTGACCTAGTGAAAGGTGTCCTTGCCTGTAACAGGGCAGTTGGAACTAGATGAGCTTTAAGGTCCCTTCCAACCCAAGCCATTCTGTGAGTCTATGACACTCCGTTGAGGCGGAGCTGCTGACACCTTCTTCCGAACTCAGCAGGTCTCTAGAGTTCACAAGATTTTGTGCCTGTTCCTGTAGAGCCCCTCTGTGGTGGGGTGGCCCTGCGGTATTGTCCTCCTGTGCTCCTCTGTTTAGGAATTTGTTGCTTTGTCAATGAGATAAAAGTTTGGGAGTCTCCCAATTTCTTTTCTAATGGTATGCGCCTCAGTGGCATAGATGCTTTTTCAGAGTGAGTGTCTAACAGTGCTGGGATAGGACTCAGGAGAAGGGTGAATATCAGACTTTAAATTGTATATTCCCTTAAGGTTTGTAAGGTGAAGCTTGTGGGTGTAGGATGGGTCTGGCGTCACTGAATAAGGTGGATGCCCTGTGGAAGACCTTAACTCTTCCCACCTGCAAGTCCTGCCCTGGTAGCCCCAGCTCTGCAGTGGACAGGCAGTGCCAGAGCTGCTTTCTCTGGCTGGCATTTCTGGTGATGCTCTAAGATTTGTGTCACTCAAACCTGCTGTGCCAGGACTTCCCTGGCACTGGTGCTGCTGGGCAAGGCCATGTGCTGGAACCTGTAGGACCAGAAGAGTGAATTGCCCTGGCTTTGCACAGGAGCTGTGAAATCTGTTGACCCTGCGTCCTACTGAGAAAGAGGGATTCCCTGATGTATTTGTACATGAAAGTGGAAGAGGAGGACTGTGAAGCAGCTCTTGAGAAGGCACAAGAGGAAGTTGGTGACCAAGTGGGAGGGGGAACCAATATGGATATGTTTGAAGTCGCAGAGAGGGCGCAGCACTTTGCATGCATCATATCTGAATGCTGGATATACATTTAGACGAGAAATGACATTGCACAAACCTTTCCAACTTGAAAGGCTGAGGTCCAGCTTAGCTTTCTTTGATTAGAACAGGTTTCATCTGTTCTGAAAATGAAGAAAACCATGGCCTTTAGTTGTCGAGATACAATTGTATAGGATCGGATAGTCACCAGAGTGGTTTAAGATGGGCATGGAAACAAATCCTCATGGTGATGCTGGGACCAAACTCGGGATAAACCAAAGGCAGTTTCTTTTCTCTGCAGGGTGTCAAATGTATGTAGTTCTTGGCATAAGTCTTCTGAGTGACCTTAGCCTAGTCATACAGATTTTAATTGCAGCTTTAAATGATGTTGGGACCAGATGAGTGAAGACTAGAGAAACACTTGTTAGCTCTGCCCACCTCTGCCAAAGCTTTGCTTGCAGAGTATGGAGAAGGGCTTTATGAGAGGGCTTTGGTAAGGATCACTTGGTTTAGGGATATCAGCAGAGCAGGAATACGATATCCCCATCAGTTTGTACGTGGGTCAGTGCTGTGGAAAAGCTCGCATGTACCACAGCAGTGGGTCTGACCTACCTGAAGCTGGAAGCATTGGTAGCTCATCACAGACAGCTGCAGTGCTGGGACCAAAGGACGTGTTTGTAGCTGTCCCATAGTGCAAGCTGGGTTGTTCTACCATCCAGCAACACTGTTTTCAAAGGCACAGGATAATCGCTCTCCGTGCTTGTTAGCTGCTTTTCTGCAAGCAGTTGCTTCCAAGGAAAATGAAAGACTAGAAGCTTTGGGAGAAGGTGTTGTGCATCTGCTGGGGTGATGGTCTATTAATCCACTGCACAGCTTGCTCTTTGCTAGCATTTGCAAGGCATGAGGGCTTCCTATCCCATGTAATGTTTCAAAGAAATGGGTAGTTTTATTTCATGCCTAAAATTTAATGGTGGTTGCAGCTAATTTCACACAGCAAATTAGACAAAATGCTTGAGCTGCTTCTACCATCTGAACTCGACAGCGAATGATTTTTGGATGGTAACTTGAGATTTACTTGAGAGGGTTAAATGTGTCTCACCGGTGCACTCGGTTTGACAGGCTGATGCACTTTGCCTAGATGATAGATATGAAAAACTAATATCTCAGTTTTCAGAGGGGGTTCTGAAACCTCAAATCAAAACCAGATGTGCAACAAAAAAGAGCAGTGTATGTTACAAAGTGTTGTGAAATAGCCCAAGGGAGGCAAGTAAGCAAAACCAGCTCTGCTCCTTAGCAACCTGCACAACAAAACAAGTAACAGCTTGGTTGGCATCTGACAGGGCAGGTTTGGGGCTTTGCAGTGGAAAAGAAGACAGGAGAAAATTCAGAGTAATTCCGGAGTTTCTGGTGACCCGGAAACATCTTTCTTTTCAACAGAGTGGTTACCTGGTTTCTGATCTCTTCCCTCCAGATGTGTAGTTGAGAAACCCCAGAGCTTTTTTGTTGTCTTTCCTATCCTGCTACAGCCTAATGTGGTGTGGAACACAGATTTCCCTTTTTTCCTCGCTTTCCCTCTTACTGAAGTCAATTCACACCCATGAGAAATGGGTGCAGAGTGAATGCAGTGACAGTATCTGAAGTGAGCTTGCAGGAATGCCAGAGAGGGACTCTTCATCAGGGACTGTAGTAACAGGACAAGGGGGAATGGGTTTGTCCTGCGTTCAGCAGTAGCAGTCATTTTTCTCCTTCTTAGTAGCCAGTGCCATGCTGTGTTTTTGACTTTCAGCCTGGGAACAGCGCTGATAACACCGATGGTTTCAGTTGTTCCTAAGTTCCAAGTTCTGTTCTGGGTTGGCAACTGGGCTTAAACCACGACAGGGTTCAAACTGAAACAGGGGAGATTTAGGTTAGATATAAGGAAGAAATTCTTCCCTGTGAGGGTGCTGAGCGCTGGCACAGGGTGCCCAGAGAAGCTGTGGTTGCCCCATCCCTGGCAGTGTTCAAGGCCAGGTTGGACACAGGGG